>PRKT01001191.1:30561-41123 GCA_003671525.1 Saccostrea glomerata | reverse complement strand
GGGAGGCTCAGCCATACATTTTCATTTGGGGGCACAATCAATACCAAATTCCATGATGAGCAAATAAAAGTTCATCAGACTTTTTTATTGAGAGGGCACAAGCTTATAGTAGCTTAAATACACTTAAAACAAACACCCTTGATATAATGAATTGATGCTTACAACAGTGGTTTTCATTCCACATGGATTTAAAGTACTATTTAAATATACTATTAGCCTAATGGACAGAGTAAATTACCTTTACAACAAACCAAATTCACCCATCCCGGGCACTTTTTTGTAAGTGTTTTAACTGTATCTTGTTCAAATTCATACTCCAATGGATCCTTTATGGTTTCGTATGTGACAGTTAAGGCCCTTGTGTTTGTTTACTTTAATCTTCTGATAGAGATTTTCTCAACTATTTTTCCATCACAACTACATAAATTTAACAAATCTGGTTTCTTTTGCAGAATCCTGACTATATGAAGGATGGGTTTTACATCAAGATAGAAACAATGCATTGTCCAGATAGAGGAACTCAGGAAAATGTAGGTCTTACTTAGATCTAGATAACTTGTGCCACTGTATAAAAGGAGACCGTGCTAAGAAAATCTTGAATTTAAACAATTTATCTAGTGCTTTTAAATGAATTGAAGAATTTTTGTAAAAAGTTTCTTAATGTTCAACAAGGAGTAAATATTCTCATCTTACCGTAATTTATTGTGTTCTTTGCCCCACAAGAAATTTTCAAAGAAAACCCCAAAAGACACCTGATTGCTATGCATTATGACAAGTACTATTTAATTGATACTAAGTACAATATAAGTTCTATTTAACTGACATTTTACAGGTACAATATAAGTACTATTTCAGTTAATCTGATACTTTACAGGTACACCAACTGCCTCCTGATGATCTCAAGATCCGAAAAGTGGAGAATATAGACATAGCTAATGACCCAGTCAGGTCCGCTGTAAGTATCAATGTCCGTTCTGATATAGCTAATGACCCAACTATATCATATCAACTATGAATAAAGTCAAATAAAATGTATATAGAATAAAAAAGAATAAATCTTTAAAAAAATCTAGTAACAGGAGGTCATGGTAAGTCAAATTTTATAAGGAAGCATCTTTAGTTGGCACACTAGATTGGATCACAGTTACTCAGGTAAGAGTTGTCACCCATGGACCTCTTGTCGCTTTGTCCATAACATAAGATTAAAATTTCTGAGAAGAAATATAGATTTTCCTGAGAAAACTCCTATGTTTATCCATGTTTTTTTTAATTTCTGTGGTTTTGTGTTGCATGATCTACAGAGGGTAAGAAGTTTGCTCCCAGTTAAAATATAACACACAACTTTCTTACTTGTGTACTGCTCGACACCAAGATCCATATTAAAATCATGCAATCTGAATAAAACCTGAGAATTATATTCATTTATATTATATCAATTTACATAAGGATGAAACTATTCTTTCATCATATTTCTTCAAATTATTTGTTTTTTATTTATTCTTCAGTTCAGATGTGGACATAACCTTAGTCATGGCCAAAAATACAATAAAAAATGCATGTTTTATGTACATGTTATGTCCACTTATGTTTCCCAGTACTTACAGTTATATAAGCTTATAACATAAAATACATGTTTATATACAGTCATGGACAGTTTTCTTATTTTGATGTGACTTCGTAATGAAGAGGTATTCACATTTAATTAAGCATAATTATGCATGATTGCTGTAAACATATTCTTTTGTAACAAATGTACATTTTGAAGATGATTAAATGACTTTTTGCATGATATAAGTATGAATCTACACCAGTAAAATGTCTTTGAACTAATACATCTTTATCCTTTAAATAGTGGAAATGGAAATTGTCTATGATTATAGCATAAATATAAAATAAATCACAGAGAATTAACCATGTCCTTAAATTATTTCTTAATTATGTCAAAACTTGCACAGATACCTAGTAATACTTTAAGGGGAATTTGTAGCTTGAAGGTTTGGCCTAATTCTTTGATATGTTAAACAGCATAATGTCAATGTCACATAACTCTGATGTTTTATTTTGGGGGGATTGCTTCAATAAGAACTGAGGATCACAAAGCTTTGAAATAGTTAGTTTCTCTATGTCTTAATCTGTGTATTGTTTTCTTTCACTATCAAGCCACTCTTCTCTTTCTGTCTTTTTAAAATTTTTTGTTGACACGTGTTTATTAACTTTAATGATAATCAGGTCTGGACGATTTCTAAGTAAGGAAGTCAAGAACGATAACCGTGAATTGCTATTAATACAGAGAATAAACAAGGCACTTATCTTTCTGACCAATCAGATAACTGCATTTAGACAAACCCATGAAAGAATATATAAAACAGGTGGATTTTAAGTTTTTTGCTCAAAAGATTTTTTTTATAACAGACTTTTTGTAAACTTTATGCGCATTTGGGAATAATATATAATATTTTATATGACAATTCTACCATGAACAAACATGACTTGAAAGCTTAGAATACATTTTAAGTGGGATAAAAAAAAATCTGTCTCTATGAGGTAGCAATCCCAAAAGTTTAACTTTCGTAAAAAATTTTATATAGATATGGAAAATTATCAGTTTTTAAAGCCTGACATAAAAATCTTATCGAAAAGATATGTCTTTATTAATTTTTGAGTGTTTATTACAAAAGACATCACGTTTAAATTAGGACTTGCATTAATCAAGAAATCCTACTAGTAATTCTATTGTTTTAAAACTTTTAACTAATTATATTCTAACAAGATTAAGGGCATGGGAAGTAACAGGATATCTCTGGAGCCAATTGGCTGAGATTTTCCCCCATCATTTTATTTTGGAGTTGCTGTTTTTTAACTGCCCTAATTGATGTATAGTTCTGATTGTTATTCATATAATCATCAGAAACTGCTTCACAGTGTTGTATTGTTTATATGCAGTGTTTTGAGAGAATTATTATTAACATATTAAACTGGCTCAATTCAACTCTACAAAGTTTAGAATCCTGTAAGTCTTAAAGATGTGGAGACAATTGTTTAATTTTCTATTTCAGGATTATAAAGCAGAGTGGGATCCCAAAAAAGTCAAGTCTGAAAAAACAGGACGTGGGCCATTAGATGGAAATTGGAAGGTGAGTTTTACCATGTTTTCAGAGAAAGTAAATAAGGATTAAAATAGTCTATAATTCTGAGATTGCATGGACAAGAATCAATCAACATGTCTTTTATTAATATTTGTGACATTGATTAAAGGCTATAAGTAAATTGCTAATTCCAGAATTGTCAGGCATTGATTTTCATCATTTTCATTAAGCTATGCTTTCTTAAGCTGTGACTACAAAATAAAAATAAACAATGAATGATGAAATTATTGCAGGAGAGTTGTACACCTGTGATGTGCTGTTATAAATTAGTCTCTGTCAAATTCAAGTGGTTTGGTTTACAAAACAGAGTGGAAAAATTCATCCAAACAGTAAGTCTTACTTAAGTTTTCTAAATTTTCATTGAAATATGACATTTCTGGAAATTTAGACTCCAAATTTATTTATATTTTATGTTCCTTATTTCAGCAAGAGAAAAGAATATTTACAAATTTCCATAGGCAGGTGTTTTGTTGGTTAGATAAATATCACGGTCTAACAATGGACGACATACGACGTATAGAAGAACAAACTAAAAAGGAGCTAGACGAGGTAGGTTTAAAGTTCAGGGTCTGAATTAACAGACAATAAAAATAAAATAACCCCAACCTAACAAATGCTGACAATAACAATTAAAAAAAATAACCTTGAAACTTATCAGACAATACATGTAAATATTTCCATTTCTAATTTTTAGCTCACCTCAACAAAGTTGGGGGGAGCTTATGTGATACCGTCGGCTTCGGCATCCCAGGTTAAGGTTAAGTTTTTTGGAGCAGTTTTCTTTTTAATTACTTCTGTGTCCTATATTGATTAGACATGCATGGAAGATGATTTTAGTGTGTTTCATTGTACCAGTCAACGTTTCAGATGCTGCAATTTCAGCAAAGGAATGAACAGGTTAAATGTTTTTGGAGGAGGTTAACATTTTTGGTGCAGTTTTGTGAGTAGGCTTCACTTCCAAGTAACTATAAGCCCTATGTTGACCAAACTTGCATGGATGATACATCTAAGGATGCATACTACCGGGCTTGCTTCGGGTGCTGAATCTGACCTAAATTTTCCGGTTGTGTGAACAGGTTAAAGTTTTTGGTACAGGTTTCATTTCCAAGTAACTGTAAGCCCTATGTTGACCAAACTTGCATGGATGATACATCTAAGGATGCATACTACCAGGCTTTCTTCGGATGCTGAGTCTGACCTACATTTTACTGTTGAGCGAACAGGTTAAAGTTTTTGGTGCAGGTTTCATTTCCTAGTAACTATAAGCCCTATGTTGACCAAACTTGCATGGATGATACATCTAAGGATGCATACTACCGGGCTTGCTTCGGATGCTGAATCTGACCTACATTTTCCAGTTGAGTGAACAGGTTAAAATTTTTGGTGCAGATTTCTTTTCCAAGTAACGATAAGCCCTATGTTGACCAAACTTGCATGGATAATACATCTAAGGATGCATACTATCGGGCTTGCTTCGGATGCTGAATCTGACCTACATTTTCCGGTTGAGCGAACAGGTTAATGTTTTTGGTGCAGGTTTCATTTCCAAGGAACTATATGAGTTCTTTAATGACCAATCTTGCATAGATGATACATCTAAGGATGCATACTACCAGGCTTTCTTCGGATGCTGAATCTGACCTTCTTTTTGTGGATGAGTGAAAATGTTAGTTTTTGATGCATGTTTCATTTCCAATAAACTATGAGCCCTATAATGAGCAAACTTGCATGGATGATACATCTTAGGATGCACACTAGTGAACTTGCTTCAGATGCTGAATTCGACATACATTTTTCAGATAATAGACAAGGTTAAAGTTATGGTTGCAGGTCTATTAAAAAAAACTGTAAGGCTTATATAACATTTTATAAACCAAACTTGCACAAATGTTGCATCAAGATATGGAAACTCAAATTTGCTTCAGATGCTGGATTTTCATTACATTTTCATGAAGAAGAACTAGTTTAAATTTTTTATGTAGGTCTATTTCAAAGTATCAGATCAAAATTGCTTAAATATTTTCATTTTTGGAATGTATACTTTTTGTTTGTTAATTGTGTGACTTTGCCTTACTTAAAGACGACATTCGTTGAGGTGAGCTCTGTAATCTCTGATTTCCTATGTTTTTCTCTGTGATAACTGTTTGAAAGTTGGGGGAATTTATTTCTTGATAATTTTGCCTGAATGTAAATTACGCAGGTCGATAGGTCAGCAGCTAAGGAGGCCTAATACGCATACAAATCTCGTGCGCATCTGTCTCTGTGTCTGACACTAAGGAGGCCAAATATGCATGAAAATCTTGTGCGGCTGCCTTTGTGTTTGACGTCAGTGTGCGAGGAATATTGAAATTGGCATGGAAGTCCTCGTGTAGTTTAAATCTATTAGTCTACATTTTTACTGTCTAAGTCTACAATTTTATTTCACAATGAAATGGAAATATAAGGAATCACTGTCTAGTTTTGAGAGTTTGCCAGGGCCATCAACAATAGTGGGAAACATGGGATAATTTTAGCATAACGGGCTTTGTCCATTATGTAAATTATCCCATGTTTCCCACTATTGTTGATGCCCTGGCATACTCTCAAAACTTAACAGTGATTCCTTAAATACATGCTGGCTGCAATGATAAAAAAAACAGAATTAACTTTAAGGACCAGTGCTTCAAGTTGCGACTAAAACGGTCGCATTTGCAACCCAAAAGTTGGTTTTGCGACTAGAAATTAAAACTAAGTCGCATTTTTGCGACTGAGAAAATTTGGGCTGGCAACGTCCATTTTTTTATGATTTGGATCGAGATTTACGTTTTCAAGATTCTCTATCAAGACAACGTTTGAAGATAAACACTTAAACACACTTTACAAAGCGTCATATGGACGTAGATCACGTAATGTTATGACAGCATGCTGTAATACAATCTCCCAAGCAGGGTTGTCGTTGGTTCCTCTCTCAGACACCTCTGCAATGGGCTCACATCAAGATTTTTGACATATCGTATAAAACATGATATTTGCAGGATGTTTTCAAATTAAATTAATAGTTTCTGATTGATTTAGTAAATATCTATCTCAAAACTTAGACATAGCCATAGAAATTTAATTATAATAAATTAAAACAAACGCACTATTTCTCAAGTTTATCACTGTGATATACACGAGTCAACGACAGAGGTGAATGTATGAGCCGATGGTAGAGAGTGGCTGTAATAGTTAAGTTAGATAGAACCAGAAACGTATATACATAGCGTTTCTGAGAGAATTGCATCCAAACGTCGTAAACTTTCTAGAGTTTCTCTGACTTTGTTATAAGAGCATTTGGTCAATGGCTTGCATATCACAATTAAGTGTTTTGGCGGAATTGATAACGACTGAGTTATGGTTAAGATACCTAGTAGTAAGTAAACAGGTAAACATGATAAACAATTGGCAAAGTCCTGTCTTAGCAACTGTCAAAGTTTTATTTTATTTTGATTAAACTCTAATTCTAGGATCAGATTACTTGTGTTCTTCTGTGTACATGTACTATACAAAGGGTGGTTGTATTTAATAAAAAATTATCCTTCAACTAGCAAAAGATTTCTAGTCAAAGTAATTTTAAATAATCTTTGATTTAATAAAAAACATAACACATGTGGAAGTTAGTTCATTGTTTTAATAGTGTTATTTACATGTTTTAATCATAGCAAGTGAAAAATTTGTTTATGGCGACCAGAAATTCTGAAATGGCGACCAAAAAAAATTTTAGGTCGCCATTTAGCGACCTAAAAGTAAGTGCGACTTGGAGCACTGAGGACCCTCTTTACACAAATGCAAACTTTTTTTTGGACATTGAGATAAATGTATTGTATAAAGGAGTAAAAACTGAGCTTATTTATTAAATTTTTACTATGAGACGCATTACATTTACCCCTTGGGAAAATTTTCAATGACAATATAGTGTCAGTGAATAGAAATCACTGTTAATTACTTCAATAAAGAAAATAAATGTAAAAATCATGTTCAGTTAATTTATATTGGCCTTTTAAAATGTTAAGAATACTTGAATAAAATACAAATTGAGTAATATATTGTAAGTTTCTATTTTTTTTAGAATTTAGATTTAAGGGCAGATCACTCTAACTGCAGAAAAATATCATATATATATATATAGAATCAGAACTCTTTAGTGTGCAGTGTAGAGAGGGCTCTTAACCTAAACAAGACAAACAAATACATAAAAATGTTGGCCACATCAATAAAAAAACAGAATTAACCCTGACACACCCTGACAACAAGACGTTCCTGTCTTTTTGATACCCGAGTGCTTTTCATGCACAAGTGTACACACTGACCACAACTCATAATTCGACTTTTAAGGGTTTTTTTTGGTATTTTTTTCACATAAAATACCTTGATCAAGGTATTTGTAATACCTTGATAAGATAAGCCTTTTAGCTTTTTCAAGCAATATTCCATTGTAAGGGTATTGTGCTGGACCTGTTTAATTGTCATACCTTCGCTACAGTTTATCTCATTGCTAGCGCTCTTGAGCGCTTGCAGCTGTTAGTCCAAATTCCTTGAATACGCATGCTCAGCTCCATGGTCTTGCATTCTGGGAAAACAGATAAACTGTTAGATAAAAATTTCAAATTAGGGGAATACAAGCTTGATGTATAAATTATTTTGGTTTTTTTTTTCAGTCCTGAGCTACGGGTCAAGTTAGGAGAATACAAGCTTGATGTAAAAATTATTTTTTTTTTTCAGTCCCGAGCTACAGGCCAGATAAGGGGGACAACTGCTGCTGATGAGAAGGAGTGATGTTGTCCGGGTCATTAGTCATTCCATTAGCCATGACAGCACAAACTGGACAGCATCACCCCCACACAGTACACACTTACAGACTGATTCACCCAATTTTTTGTGATGAGATTTTTATTTGTAATGATATTTGAGATGTCATTTTCTATACAAGACTTAATTTCATAGTTTATTTTCCTGAGACATACCTGAGGTTGTAGCGCTGTGTGTTTGTCCATTATAAGATGAGGTTTTCTCTCTTTGTAAAGTGCAAAGGGAGATAACCCCCACATTCTGTCATGTGCTCATTTGTTAAGATTTTATTATTATTTATTGTACATTAGGATTTGAATGCACCAGCATAACATTGTGTTTTTATAGGAACTGCTGCCATAGATTTACAGGAGATGATGACTGTATGATATGTAACCCTTCCTTTTCCTTGTGCTATGTCTGTCTGAATTATGTTCTCATTACAAATCCAGGCTCTTAACATTTAATAGTGTTCAATAACATCTAATTTCTGTAGCTATACAAAGATAAAGGGCTTAGTTTATAAAGCTGTTTAGCCCCGGCTGGAATCCTGGGCTATTTTCAGAGCTTTATAACCTGAGCTGTTTAGAACACTATTGAACATTAAGTGCAATAATGGAATCTATATATGAATAACTTACTGTGGAGAAATCCAACTTCATGTCATAAACTAAAATCTGTATCAGTAATCATGCATTGAGATTGAAGTAAAAAATGAATTAAAAGTCTGGAACATTACTCAGTTACTGTGTTTGAATTATTATTTTCTAAATTGAGTGCATGTTGAGCAACTTTCGATCTATGGGGACATTACACCATTATGGACATTTAAAGATGTTGAGTACTATGGTTCCAATATTCTTGTAAAATATTCTTTATGCAAATGGTGGTGACCAGTTTACTTAAAATTTCCCTGGGCACCTCCACAATGTCTAAATATTTCTATGTCAGCCTATTTGTCAACAGGATCCCAAGTACTAGACTAAACAAATTCCACATGATACAAAACTGCTTGCTTGTATTATGCTTTTGATGTGAGAGCAAAGTTGCCTGGTTCTACATGATTGTTAATTCTGCACTTTATCCTTAGCCGCAGAACTGTTGCTCTCCGAAAAAAAAAAGATTTACAGACCGGAGAGTGTCACCTATTGAAAAAACTGGATACTTATTGACCACAAAAAAATTGCGCTGTTTCTCAATTTATTTCTCTACTTTTTTCAATCCGTCATCTCAAATATTATTACCCCTGTAAATAGCCCTCATGGGCCTTATATGGAAACCATCGAAAATTTTGCCTTTGTTAACTGCCATTTTGGAGTGCAAGATAATACGGTCGAATTTGCACTTAATGCAAATACATGTATCAGACGTGAGTCAGAGCGTATACACATGTAGTTGATAGCGTCAAAGGGATATTTTAAAATCGATTTTGTTTTGTACAACTGAGTTAAGAATAGGGAAAGTAATCCAAAAATGAGCGCAACTTTTTCAGCGCAATAAATATACACTTTCTAATGGGTGGCGCTGTACATTCATCCCAATATTTTCAGACCGGGGAGCTACAGAACTGCAGCTACACATCCCAAGTTCTGACAGTAATATTGATTTATTTACATTGATTTATTTACTTTACGTGTACTATTTTCCCCCCTTAAAATGAACAAATGACAAAGTGCTACATGCATATTTAGTCATCTTGAAACAAAGTTGACTTCAACGAATCTGCTCGCGAGTTGTGCTGGAAAATGTTCGCAAATGCACTTTGTTTCAGGATGATGTATTTTCAAGTGTTTAGATTACCTAAAGTTTGTTAGTCCGAGTACAGAAAGTAAAATTAAACTGAAATTTAATAAATTATTTTAGTGTCTTAAAATATCTATGTGTGTACATAGTAATGTGCATATGTGTATTAAAAATACAACAAAATAGAATTAAAAACCCGGTTTTGAATTACAGTATGTGGATAGGAAATTTGGTTTATTGAAGCCAGATAAAATTAGTTTTTGAATTTGAATAAGCTGATTAATATTTTCTTTATTTGTTCATTACAAAAAATTCTGCTATTGCATTTAAATGATTTGAAGTTTATTGTTAAACTATTCGATGTTAGTCTAGAATCGTTCTATATAAAATGTAACATTTCATAAAACATGATTTGCTCCAACAATGTTGTTTATGAAAACATTAGGCGAATTTGATGATACGGTATACCATGTTAATGTTGAGGTGTTTGATCCAACACCCTACTGAGGAATTTAGATCGAGTTCAAATAGTGAGGATCTTTTTTCTACACATTGAAACAAATCTAAATAATTTATCAATAGATTATGGAAACCCAGTGATTAAAATATAATATTGAAAAAATCTACATGTATTTTGAAAATTATGTTTGTGGGATATTTTTCTCGCCTAGAACGCATTTAGAATAGAGATTTAAGAACAAACTTTCACAAATTTCACATCATCATATTTAGTGCAGTACAACCTTGTACATGTTCTGCTATCTGCTAGAGGCGTGCTAGTTACAATATATTACCGGTCATTCGATTGTCTTTTCCGGTAATTGGCACCGCGGGAACGATGTGTGTTGGCTGGGGGGGGGGGGGGGG
>PRKT01001191.1:0-30371 GCA_003671525.1 Saccostrea glomerata | reverse complement strand
GGGGGGGGGGGGGGGGGGGGGGGTTAGGGGTCTCATCAATAATAAATAACTTAAAAACTTTAAGAAAGTTGACAATCATAGGGCCCGTCCCTCTGTATATAAATACACAATGTAGCTATTATCGTTCTTAGATGTTTAAATCATTAGCTTCCTCATTCTCCATAGTGTCTTTTTCTCTCGGCTTTGTAGTTCTTATCTCCATTACTCGTGGTCTATATACATTTTCCTGTCGTACACATCGTCATTGTGTCAAAAATTATGAACTACAGCATATAACTAATGTGATTTTTAAAACCCGTTTTTAATTGACATGCCCAGTGATTTTTTGTTTGTATGTTCAATACAATAGAACCAGACAGTGTATTGAAATAATTTTTTAACTGTGATTGTTTACAAATATATAAATAGGTAATATTTTGTCTTTAAATCGAGTTACTCTGTCACCGTCGTTGAGTTATAATAGTCGGCATTCTATTTTTAGTAACGCGTTAACAGACCTTGAGTCGGTACGCGTGGTTTATACTTAGCCTTGGGAGCATGTGACATCCTCGCTA
Organism: Saccostrea glomerata; assembly: GCA_003671525.1. Classification (NCBI taxonomy): domain Eukaryota; kingdom Metazoa; phylum Mollusca; class Bivalvia; order Ostreida; family Ostreidae; genus Saccostrea; species Saccostrea glomerata. Next base: position 29,817 of record PRKT01001191.1, on the reverse strand, counting down.
GTCTCACAGAGAATTTCTTCCAGGATTACTAGAAATGAGCTGTGGGGATTTTACTATGATGTGACATACAAGGAATTTTTTTTTTATTTTTGGAGGAGACATTTTACCCCTGAGTGATGATGGAGGAAGACCTTCGCAGCTTCTGTAACACCTCCGTATTCTGGGTAAGACACTAACTCATATATAACTCCTCCACGAGTTCTTAAAAGCATGACATTCATAAGTTTAAAAAATGCATTACACAGTTATAAGTTATTTACCAATTTTTACCTTAATTATAAAGTGAATAAAACTATTAATAAAACAAAAAGCCGATTTGTTCACGAAGGAGGAAGTTTTTCGTTGTAATGAAAGTTTTATAATGAGTTTCCTGTGTTGACAAAACAAACCTACATTGTCAGAATACATAACAACCCCCTCCCAAACTTCTCTCTAATTTTAAAAAAAATATATAACAATATACTTTCATATTCTCTTTACAGCGATTTTTCCCCCTTTCAAGCAACTTTTCTCTCTTGTATGAATATTGTATTACAAATATATGACTCTATTTATATGAGTGTTTACAATGTACTTTCTTTTTGTCTCATGAGGGCCCTTAATTAATTAATAAACTATAACTAATTTGAAAGTAATGAAACAATACAATTCCTTGAAACAGACGAAATAATACCATGCAGAACTGCCCTCCCAAGAGAAAACAATGACCCCGTATGCTACATATTCCAACCCCAAAAACTCTACCTTCCTAACAGAAAATGAAGACCCCCAAGAGCTAAATAGACATTTCCCAAACCCTTCCTAACCCCACCCTCCTAATACTAAACAAACAACCTACAACCCAAATAGACCAATCCAACCCTATACTAATAACAAGAGATGACAACCCAAGGGGTTTAACCAATCAAACGCAAAGAAGTTTAACCAATGCAAAGAGGCTACCTACGTGACCCCCCTATATAATCTAGCCCTCCCAAGAGAAAAGGATGCCCTCTACCTTTTTTTTTTTTTTAAGTTTTGCCTAAATGACACGAATTATAAATATAGGAAAGGTATTTCTTTCTTTCTTTCTTTTTTTTTTTATATAAATCATTGATTCCTATATTTTAGTCTTTACACATTTCACCTGTTATTTGCTATGCAGGTGATTCATAAGTAACGGCATGTGATATAAGACCTTAAAAAAAGACTGTCAATCGCTCCACTGGACTAATATGCACGGAGTGTTGTACATGTATGTAAAAACAATTCCTGTGCAGGGACTGACATTTTGTACCTCTTACACCGATGAGCTTGATGTATTGAGGGAATTTTCAGCAAAGAATGCAAAATAATAAATATATTTCTCATAAGTCAACGTAAGACATCTGACCGATTTTATTATACCGATGGTCCCCCAATCAAATGTGATCAATATTTCAGAACTAATATAAAAAGAATAAAATTACATAGATTGCATTATGAATATGTAATAGTCTCAGCAGATAAAACAAGTAAAAATTTACAATCTCTTTCTTCAGACTTTTTATTTAATTGTGCTTTAGGAATAAAAGGATTTTATTTTACAATTGGTAATACAACGTATAATCATAGCTCCCCCTCTAAATGCGGGTAATTCTTTAAAATGATAAGTCGGTTTCAAAAATTCTTAATATTCACAACGACGAGTTATATTGAATTCGATTTACAATATCTGTACTGGATTTCTAAAGAATAAAGAATTGATACCACAAGGTCCCTTTCGTTACATCTCGCCAGAATATTAACAGCAGTGAAGAAACTTCAGGAGTACTGTAGTACTACATTTTACAAAGTTTTTACCAAAGAAGATGGGTGAACAAGGCGGGCAGAATGCCTATAGCGTCAGATATTGAGAAATCATATCAATTATGTGAATTGATTATTTAAATTAACTTCTAATTAGTGAAATTTTTGAAAATATGAGAAAAAAACTTTTCTGAGAGAAAAAGAATCTCGTAAAAAAAAATTCTTTCATAAAATTATTAGATGATATTAGTGGGATTTGAACCCTAGCAATAAAAATCCGACGTATGCATACTGCTTTGAGACTAACGCGTTAACCACTATGCTACACCGCTCATAGTGATTTTGGGCATCATGTTTGTGATATGACCCGCGACTTAATGGACTAGAAGTATTTTTCGGAAAGATGCTTATGTTGTGTAATAAAATTGTACTTTTAAGGTATAGTGGGTCTTCTCTCCACAAAAAATGTGTATTTTATTGCACACTTTTAGGGTCATCTTTCAAAAGAAATAGAGAGAAGACCCACCCATAATGAAAAATTTTGTTTAAGTATGAGGAAATGATCGTTTGTGTTCTTTATAGTGTGTGTAAGCATTTTCATAGGCAAATATTTTCAGTCTTTGTGAGATTTTTGTAAATTGTAGAGATTTTACTTAAAGTATACTTTAATATTAGATGAAATATCCAGTAAAATTTAGATTCAATTGAGATTAAAATTTTCACTTCTTATCTGTCTCACTATAGGCATTCGGCCCGCCTCATTCACCCATCTTCTTAATAGTATCCAATAATACGATTTTTAAAACACTTTATACAACCATTCCTCACGATAAATCAAAGTTCAGCCCTTTTGACATCAGGGTGGGTTTTTTTTCAATATAAGACTGGAACTCGTTATTTAACTTATTTTTGATCATTTGCAAAATTATTTCTTAAGAAACATTCTGGTTGGAAACTCGGGATGTCTGAAGTTGATTTTTTTTCTTCTTTTTTTTCAAAAAAGATGCTCGAGTTTCTAATGGACAATATCTGTGTTGATTTTGGAGGAGAATTCCTTAAAAAATCCTCTGTTATACCCATTGATAATAATTACTCCCAGTTAAAAGGAGACTAATTTTGCATTTGAAAGAAATAGAATGCATTCTAAAACTAACAATAAAATATGATAAATGCGATTACTTCAATTTTCTATCGTTCAACATTTCTTATTCATATAGAATACAATGTATTACTTAAGTAACATGAATACGGAGTTTGTGTCTTTATGATGATTTGATAACTAAGAAAATCTTCCAACAATTTCTAAAACGAGGCAAGCTACTGACGAATTAGTTGATGATAATGGATATGAATAGTCTAGGTTAAAGTTGACAACATTTCGAAAACTCTATGGTTGATACAGGGGCCTTGTAAGCAAATAACGTTTATCATAAAGTTGGAAGTTAACTGAATTTTCATACGAATTGCTAGACCATTATATTCACACTCAATTGATGACGAATTTTTCTGTGTGCCCGATAATGAGAAGTTACACACGGTGATTGTGACCGATCTACAGGGGATGCCCCATCTCTTATGACACTTGATTTCACTTTTGATGTTTTCCAGTGGTTCATTTTGCTCTGCGTCAATTTGAACTCTTTCAACTCTTTTGAGCTTGACATCCGCCCGTTATTTTATAAACACATTTTACATCTTCTACTATAGTATATATTGTTTATTTTACAGAACAGCACGGTTTTCCTGGAGAGTCCGTGGCCCCGTGTTCCCGCGTGTTTCCAGATCACCGTGTTGACGTGGATTCCCTGCGCGTGGTTGTGGCTGACGTTACCGCCGTACTGTTACTACCTGTACCACTCAGATAACAGACACAGGAACATCCCCGCCAATGCCCTCAGTGCCATCAAATCTGTAAGAACCACACACCACAGCATAAATACGATATACATAATTCAACACTGGATATAATAAATCTCTGTAGTAACACCGTGTACTATAGGTCCACCAGCGTTATAGAAACTAATGAATACATGGAGATCAGTAGGAGACCTCTTTGCAATGAAAAACTTACCTAAGATGCATTTCAAAAACCTAGTGAAGACCGTATGCTTCCATGCAAAAGTCAGGGTATTTGCCATATAATGTGGCGAAATGTTGAGGTCAGTGAGCTGTCTAGGCGCGAAAATATACAAAAAGATCCTTCAGAGATTGACAATATCACTACTTTCTTTTACTAGCTTTGAGTTAAAGGAGCAATTGCTTTGCCCTCAATCGAGTTCCATGAGAGTTAAAGTCAAGAAATCATTTGGGGATCTTTTTGCACTCTTTGAGTGTTAAAATGGTAATTTTTGCAATCAATGGAAATGTTGAAGAGACCATGATAATTATGCATCCTTTAAGAGACCAAAGAGACCAAGAAAAGATGCTAGGCAACCATTAAAAGATTATAGAGAGATTTTGCCAAGTTTACAACGCTCAGCGATTTTTCTACAGAGCCATCTCAGTGTAATCTTAAACGTTAAATGCGTAACACTGTATACAATACATATACACCAATAGCGCAAAATCAAACCTTTAATACCATTGAATCTTAGGAAAAAAACCTTTAACACAGAGTTTATCAAAGTTGAGAAACGCGTAGTTCCCCCTAATGACACCGATCTGTCAAAACAAAACCGTTCATTCTCATCACACGTCATTTCAGAAAGCATCAATCTCTAGAGAATCTGAAGCACACGCTCCTTGATCGTCTAGATCGTTCAAAGTGGTCAAAAAATTGTATTGGTTCATGTCCATATCCTTATAGTTTTATTGCTGAAAAAGGTGTTTTACTCCCTTTAATATTTAAAGAGAAACATACTTTTCAAAGATTTAGACACTGCAAAAGGGTTGTTCAAGTTTTACATCATTTAGAGGTCTCTTGAAAAGTCTCATTTTATTTAAACCTTAAATCGCGGTGCTTCTCCAAAGACCGTTTCCATCTGCATCTTTACATCTATAAAGACATAACGAAATCAACCAACTGATATTCACACGTACTGAATTTGAATCTAATGAATGAGTATAATGTTTTATATATAAATCTGTAGAAATACATTATTTACAATTTGTAAATTTCAAAATTTCTTTTCCTTTATGATAGACCATTTTATGAGATTTGATGGTTTTGTTAATGTGGCAGTGAATACATTTTTTCTACTTTAAGGGTATCAGCTTCTTGCTTGGAATTATTGTCCTGGTGGGCCTGATCCATGACGTCACAAAAGATGAGAATCTGAGTCTTTCACACGTTCCTCCCGCCATTCTCCTCAGTGTCTTCCTACGCCTGGCTACATTTGTAAGTTTACATTATCCATACAATAATGTAAGTTTCTGATATTCATAGAATAGCATACAATTGTAAGTTTATAATATTCATACAATAGCATATACGTTTGTAAGTTAACAATATTCATACAATAACATAGTACATTGATAAGGTAACAATATTTATACATTAACATACATTTGTATGTTTATAATGTCCATAAAATAGCATACATTTGTGAGTTCACAATATTTGTACAATAACATACATTTGTAAGTTTACAATATTCGTATAATAACATACATTTGTAAGTTTACAATAATCAAACAATAGCATACATTTGTAGGTTTACAATGTTCATACAATGACATACATTTGTTTACAATATTCGAACAATAGCATATTACATTGTACAATATTCATACAAAAGCATACATTTATACTTTAAGAATATTCATACAATAGCATACATTTATAAGTTTACAATATAGGTACAATGGCATACATTGTATGTTTACTATATTTATTCAATAGCATACATTGTTTGTTAACTATATATTATTAATAACAACAGTCAGCATAATAATAACAATAGTGTTGCATTATGCATGTACTATGCCTAAATAGTAGGCAGGGTTTGACACATAGTGCACTCGCCTCCGGCTCGTGCACCATGTGTCAAACCCTGCCTACTATTTAGGCATAGTACATGCATAATGCAACACTATTATATAAATAGCATTCATTGTATGTTTACTATATTAATTCAATAGCATACATTTGTAAATTAACATTATGCATACAATAGCTTGCAATTGTCTTTCTACCAATTGCTCAATTTTTAAAGTTTATAATTTTCATTCTGTAGTGCACCTTCAGATGGTAAGGATCTTAGTGATACCTATGACTTGTACAGCCGAGTCCTCTGTCACTGTGAACAGTATCAATATTAACATGTTGTTTTTCTATTTCTTAGATGCTTGCAGGCTTTCTGGGTCAGATAGAACGGTTGTGTGGAATAGTGTCTTCGGGCATACAGTTTGTTTTCTGGTTAATACTGCTGACCCTTAGTGTTGTGCCATTTTATTCCAATATAATGCAAAAGGTAAACTGTAATGAAATATAGTTAACTTGTATCAGTGTTGTGTCATTTTATTCCAATATTATGCAAAAGGTAACGTCTAAAATAAATACAGTCAGTAAACTTGTATTGAAAACGTTGGATTTAATCTTCTCTTTCTTGCAAGAATCATGTATTTAAATGAAATACAACTTTTTTATGTTTTTAATTGTAACTTCACTATTTTCCTTACTTAAATATAACTGGGACCTTTTGTGTACTTTCACTATTTTCCTTACAGAAATATAACTGGGACCTTTTGTGTAACTTCACTATTTTTCCTTACAGAAATATAACTGGGACCTTTTCAAGTTCATCATATTTTACATCTATTTCCTCGCTGTTGTTGTCCAATTTATTCTTCATTGTATAGCAGAGAAACCTGAAATACCAGCAGAGAAAACTCCAGAGGAGAAGGTATTAAATTTCATCCGTACAATGTCTTGTTACATGTATTTTTCTACTTTTTATAGCTGAATATTTAGCATACCTTTTTCTTTATTCTTTTTAGAGTAACGTAAACCCACTGTATTGTTTTAAACAGAAACCGTGTCCAGAGAAAGAGAGTTCTGTGTTAAACAGACTATACTTCTGGTGGCTCAATCCGTAAGTAACTATATATAGACTCTTAATCCGTAAGTTACTGTTTATAAACTATACTTCTGGTGGCTCAATTCGTAAGTTACTATTTGTAGACTATAGTTCTGGTGGCTCAATCCGTAAGTTACTATTCATAGACTATACTTCTGGTGGCTCAATCCGTAAGTTACTATTCATCAGGTTGGGGGGAAACGTAAATTCCGCTATAATAGTGGTATTTCACTATTATAGTGAAATTACGCTATATTTCTCGTCGTGGATACCCTCAATTTCACCAGATACCATGCAAGGCGTTTGAACCGCACGTCATGGTGGGTATTACAATGAACAAAAACTGTCATGCTTGCATGTTTTGAATCTTAATAAATTTTCTACCGTTGCGTTTGAAAATGCGAGCACTCTTTTTTTAACGGAAGTTGCATTTTTAACATAGCAACCGATGATTGCGGGGATATATAAGCCTGTTTGAATCTCACATATTGCTCATTAATGTGCACAAATTAATGTTTGTTACAATTGTCAACTTAAACTAGAAAGGGTTTATTGAATTAAACAGGAAAAAGATTATTTCTGTCTGCATGGTTACGGGTATGGAGGCTCGTTATGGTAAACGGAAAGACCCATTATTATCGACCGCTGCTGCAGCCGATCTTTTTGTACATGGTTCTTATATAGTGAACAAGGGAAATGAGAAGTTATTTTTGTAAAAGTTCAGTATTCTTCATTGATAACATGTAGAAAATCATCAGTAAAATTTAATAAAATATTATTGTTATAATGTTTCAATTTCATCGTCATTTCTCACCAAGTTAATTGATAATTTTTGACTATATACTCGTAAAAAGAGTTTACAAAAGGTATTACATAATTGGCTAATTGAAAGTGGGGGGGGGGGGTTAAACCAACAAAAAAGATAAACCACAATTTTCAATACTTAGAAAATGTCTATCCTTGCAAGAAAGGGGGGGGGGCTAGGCGCCCCTAGCACCCTCCGGTTGTGACGCCTATGAAGTCTATGATAAAAGAATTGATTGTAAATGAAAAAATACGCTTCTCAAGATTCTACTTCAGCTTTGAATATCTTGCACTTCCATTGCATGGATATGCTTTCAGAATTGTGAAAGTACTTTTTCAAATGCTAAATTGTTTGCGGCTAGTTTGATGTTTTACATCAATTTTTATTGTGGAAAATATAAATTGAGTCGAAGATATTTTAGACACTTCTTATGCTGAGCAGTGATGATTTGTTATTTGAAGTATCCTTGTAGTTTAAACAATAATACAATGGCATAAATCTAAAAGTCTGAAAAATTGATACTTTTAGTGTGATTTTTTGCTATATACTTTCATTTCATATGAATATAATTAGATATGAATATTTTTTTAAATAACAAGAAAAAAACTATAGCTATTTCTCTCAGGTTTTAAAGTTAAATCATTTTTAACTAAGTGCATAACCATAAAATGTTAAATAAGATACATTTGTGCGGAGTTAAAAAGATTGTTGAATTATAATTATTTGAACATGTGTTAAAATAAGGTTACAGACACTTTTGTTAAATATTACCGACACCGAAATAAATTGAGTCTTTTTTCTGAAATAAACAATTAACAAGCCGATATTGAAAGTTAGATATATTTTCTGGGATCGTTTTTATGTAAATTTTGGATTATTTATTATAAATTGATTTTGTTAAGAAAAAAGATATCGAGTTTATCAATACACTCTTTTTTTCATGTTTGCTATAATGGGTTTTTCCGTTTACCATAACGGGGCTCCATACCCGTAACCATGCAGACAGAAATAATCTTTTTCCTGTTTAATTCAATAAATCCTTTCTAGTTTAAGTTGACAATTGTAACAAACATTAATTTGTTCACATTAATGAGCAATAAGTGAGATTCAAACAGGCTTATATATCCCCGCAATCATCGGTTGCTATGTTAAAAATGCAACTTCCGTTAAAAAAAGATTGCTCGCATTTTCAAACGCAACGGTAGAAAATTTATTAAAATTCAAAACATGCAAGCATGACAGTTTTTGTTCATTGTAATACCCACCATGACGTGCGGTTCAAACGCCTTGCATGGTATCGGGTGAAATTGAGGGTATCCACGACGGGAAATATAGCGTAATTTCACTATAATAGTGAAATACCACTATTATAGCGGAATTTACGTTTCCCCCCAACCTGTTCATAGACTATACTTCTGGTGGCTCAATTCGTAAGTTACTATTTATAGACTATACTTCCGGTGGCTCAATCCGTAAGTTACTATTTATAGACTATACTTCTAGTGGCTCAATCGTAAGTTACTATTTATAGACTATACTTCTGGTGGCTCAATCCGTAAGTTACTATTTATAGACTATACTTCTGATGGCTCAATCCGTAAGTTACTTTATATAGACTATACTTCTTGTGGCTCAATCCGTAAGTTACTTATGGAGCATCAGATAAGTATTTTTAAATCGTCGAAAATCAAACGTGAACATAATCATCGGTTACAAACAAGCCGTGAAAAACTTGACTTAATGAAATCAGCATGAATAACTGTTCTTACATTGTCATATCTATCTCCTTTTTGGCTTTTTTTTTGGATCTCAAGAAAGGGGTGTCATGTTGTGAAATTTCTATTTTTTCGTGGGAAATTTATTTTCGTTGTTTTCGAGATATGGAGAGAACACTCGAATCTACGACCCCCACGAAATATAATTTTTCATATGCATACTGCTAAAAATTTTCCAACCACGATATCAGATCCTCACAAACCAGTATTTTTCTTCAAGCCTCGAAGATTCACCCCCAAGACAATATGTGATTTCACAGAATTTTATTAAGCCTGTTATACTTCAGACTTGTGCTGTCGTCTGTGAAAACTCCACTAAAACTTGAGGACATGTGGCATCTAAACCAAGAAGATAAAAACAGTACTCTCACTCAGAAGTTTGAAAAACACTGGCGACGGGAGATCATCAACTCCAAAATCAAATTGTATGTATTTACCATTTAGATGAAGGATATGGAGATAACGTTCAGTATTCAATATCAATGTCAAAATCAATACTAGTATCAATTATATGCTATCCCCAGGTACTTTAAAAAATGCAAAGTACCTTTTTATAATAGTATTTTTTTTTCAAACATATTCTTATTCTTATGTTTAAATATTTCTTTTATATTAACTTCTAATGAAAATTCACCCACAATTCATTCTGTTCACCAGACCTACCTTATCATTTGCATTATGTGAGAAAGACCACATTTCATGATGCTTACCATTGAAATCCCTTGTCGATCAATTCTTTAAAAGGTTCCTTACAAACAAAACACTTTCAATTACAATGGAATACATTTGTAATTTTAGTTCGAATACTGTTTGTTATTTTAATATTTCATTTATTCAGACAAAAGATGATGTCATCAGTAAGGAGGAAGCAGGATCTATACACAAGAGCCTCAGGTATGACGGAGAAAACACCCCTTCTAAGTGGGAAGACTGGACCAGTGTTTACCACAAAGGAGGAAAAAACTTCTCCCCCTCCTGAGCTCCCATCAGCCATCCCTTCTCTTTCCTCTGCCCTCACAAGGACCTTTGGGTTCGTCTATCTGGTGTCTCTTGGATTCAAGTTCCTCTCTGATGTCCTTCAATTCGTTAGCCCTGTGCTGCTTGGGTAAATGGCTTAATTGTTACATGTATATCTTAACTGATGACATATATACAACAATTCACCTCAAGGAAAAATATACACATTTGAGAAAAGTCCACTGTATATTGGTTACCCCCCGTTCACACAGAGCTGCGACTCTACGGCGATCATCCCGATCAAGCCACGATCTGAAATTTTTTTAGATCGGGGCAGATCGCAGGCGATCGGCGTCAAAATAGAGCAATTTGGCAAATTATTGTCTTCGTTACGACCGTACTACGATGTCCCTACGTCAAACGCACTGCTAACAAGCTTCTACTACGATGTTATGCAGACCGTTGCCGACAAGCACCCGTGTTTAGTGCGTTTACGCTACGCTGCCACTACAACATTGCAGACCATACTACGACGCTACACAGACCTAGATGACTGTACCGCGATGTCGCTACGGTGGTGCCGATTATATTACGATTGCATTACGCTTCTAGTACGATTTTGGTGATGATGTAAATATATCTTGAAACTGCCGACTTTTGTAGTACAATTTTAGCGATGATACATATTTTGCGACCGCAGTTTTTTTTCCGGCCTTTACCACACGGTTTAGGTCATTTTCAGTTATTATAACTGTAACGAGATGTGAAAATGCTCAATTGTAAATGATCATCAAGTATAGTGTCACCCTTTACATGTAGTTAACAGATGATGATTGGACAAATATCAGTGGTATAAGAACAAACTCTTGTCTGACAGGTCGTGATATGATCGGCGTAAGGTCATTGTAGGTCTTCGTAGGATCTTCAGGAACGTAGAGAGATCGTAGTGAGAACGTAGTACGAACGTAGAGGGAGCGTTGTATGAGCGTGCTTGGTAAGTTCCTATACGCTCTCACGGCGCTTTTACTACGATCATGAAGATCTCTCTACGATGCTTCCGCGGTGCTTGTACGATTACGGCGCTTCTACTACGCCCTTTTTACGACTTCACCCCGATTCTTGATGGCCACGATCCCGCTATGCTTGTTTTGGACATGTTCAAAATAAGCGTGGTGAGAGCGTAGAGCTCTCCGATCATGAAGACTCTACTACGATCATACTACGCTTCTGACGACCCCACGACGTTCCTCCTGCAATTTGTCGCGATCGGCCACGCTTTTAACCACACTTTGATCGTAGTAGAAGCGGCGTCTATGTGTGAACGGGGGGTTAGTTGGAATGATGATGATTTGACACAGCAATAGAGTTTCTTTAATTTTGTGTTGTCTCTTGAAAATCATAAAGAATTTAACGCACATATGATGAATATCTTTGTGTTAGAATCCTGATTGATTACGCTGATAAGAGGGATCAGCTTCCAGCATGGAGAGGGTACATCCCCGCCATCCTTCTTTTCCTGGCCTCATGTCTGCAGTCTATATTCTATCATCAAAACTACCATGTCGGAATGTCTGTTGGTATGAGGATCAGATCAACCCTCATTGCATCAATCTTCAGAAAGGTGGGGATTGGGGATATCAAAGTTGTATTTAGTGCACTTACTTTTACTTTTTTCACCTCTCTTGTGTATATTTTATTTGAACGGCCTAAATATAGACTTTGTCGGTCTGATTTGATCCTTTTATGATGTTCATTTATAACAACCTACATTTTTTTGTGCAGGCCCTGACATTGAGTCCATCTGCACGGAAGGGAAATACTCTGGGTGAAATCGTGAACCTCATGTCTGTTGATTGTCAGAGGATTCAAGACACATTTACCTACTCTTGGTCACTGATGACATGTCCCCTACAGATGGCGCTAGGGATTTATCTCTTGTGGAATGTTGTGGGAGCTTCCTGTATTGCTGGACTAGTGGTTCTTATTCTGATGGTGCCTCTCAATTCCTTTGTGGTGGTTAAACAAAGGGCTCTGAACGTAAAGGTACTGCGTCTCAAGGGACAGAGAACTAAACTGATGACGGATGTTCTCAATGGAATGAAGGTCAGAGAATAGAATTCTTAAAATATATGTATGCATGTTTGAATTATTTGAACCATTTCTCACATTAGTTAATCAATAATATCAAGCGATGCTGAATTTGTCATTGAAGGTATTAAAGATGTATGCTTGGGAACCTTCATTTGAGGAAAAGGTTAAAAGCATTCGAGACGAAGAGTTGGTATATCTGAGAAAGATAGCATGGTTACAAGGAAGCACCACTTTTTGTTGGATTCTGGCGCCGTATTTGGTAACAATGAATTGCTAGATTCATATATATGAAAAAAATAATAGAAGTTTTGACCATAGCTTTGACTAGTTCCAGTAATATGTTCAGTAAGCAAAAATTGGAATTGCAGGTGACCTTAGCCACATTTGCCACCTACATCTTGATCTCCCCTGAACACGTTCTGGACGCTAAGAAGGCCTTCGTTGCTCTGGCTCTATTTAACATCCTCAGACTGCCAATCAACCTCATGTCACAGACAATCTCCTTACTTGTACAGGTAATTCAGCACTGTCTTATGATTTATAGATGTTTTCTCTTGTTATTAAATCCTCAGTCTATTTTGGTATTACGTTGTTCCTTCTACAGCATATACGGTTACACTTGTTTTCATTCTACATTGTAACTGTTATTCGATCAGCATTGTGTTCTTACATTGCTGCTTCTTCAATGATTGCTCAACATATATTTCTTCCTCACAATTTACTTGTAATGGTTTGGGCCGTGGATATCGGCCTGGATAGCTCAGTTGGTTGAGCACCAGATTTGAGATACATTGATCCCGGGTTCGATTTCCGGTCCAGCCATTCATTTTCTTCTTTTCTGTTACAAATGCGGTGCCATTGACCACCCTGAAATTGCAGGTGAAAGTCTTGCCAAGGGTTAATAAGGGTTGTGTCTTCGAGGGCGTAAACCATTTAAGGAGGGAGGAATGTACTTTGGGCCGTTGATATTGTCCTGGATAATTCAGTTGGTAGAGCACCTGATTTGAGATGCAGGGGTCCAGGGTTTGATTCCCAGTCCAGTCATAATTTTTTCCTTTCCTGTTACATACCGTTACACTGTTTCTTTTTTTTTATACTGTTTCCTTTTACATCGTTGTTTCTTTTACACTCTTTGCTTTTATATCTTTGTTTCTGTTTCATCTTTTGCTGTTACATCGTTGATTCTGTATCACCTCTGTGCTGTTACATCGTTGTTTCTTCTTCACTCTTTGCTGTTACATCGTTGTTTCCTTTTCAAACTTTGCTTTTACATCTTTGATTCTTCCTCACACTTTGCTGATACATCGTTGTTTCATTTACACTCTTTGCTTTTACATCGTTGATTCTTTTTCACCCTTTGCTGTTACATCGTTGTTTCTTCTTCACTCTTAGCTGTTACATCGTTGTATCTGTTACACCCTTTGCTGTTACATCGTTAATTTTTTTTCACCCTTTGCTGTTACATCGATGTTACTTTTACACTCTTTGGTGTTGGATCGTTGAATCTTATTTACTGTCTATAGTTACATCGTTGAATCTTCGTCACTGTTTGCTGTTTTCACTTCTTTAATGTTTTTCTTCACTTCAATACTTTATTGTTAGTCTTACTTTTCCACATTGGGTAAAGATTCTCAAACGGGACGTAAACATTATAATTTATTTTAATATCCCGTAACATTTTTTTCTATAATCCTGCTGTCTCAGTTACATTAACTTTGTTTCAATCGCCTGATATTTCTATTCAGGCTGTGGTGTCCATAAAAAGAATCCAAGACTTCCTCGTGATGACTGATTTAGATTCCACAAACGTACACCACTCATCTTTGTCTGGTGAGTATATTTAAATTTGAATTCCCTAAGCATTTTATGTTGATGTGAGATAATGCATTTTCTTCTTCTTTAGATTACGCCATTGAGGTAGAAAATGCATCCTTCGCTTGGGATTTGGAAGCTCCATCTCCTACGTTAAAAGAGTGAGTTTGAATGCTTATGAGTGGATGCTTACTTTCTGGAGATACAGATAATGGTCTATGTGGAATCATTTTAGATACTAATGCAGTAACTTATTCTCTATAGTATCAACCTGAAGATTCCTGAGGGGATGCTGATAGCGGTGGTAGGACAGGTGGGCAGTGGTAAATCGTCCCTTATCTCGGCTCTCCTCGGGGAAATGAATAAGCTTGAGGGAAGTGTTAATTTCAGGGTAAGATTATACTTACTTTGAAAGTTTACCTTTTTCTTCATTTTATTTACAAATAACGAGTAGATTCGCAACTTGGTTGTTCAGATTTTTAAATAGAGATTTCTTAGCTCACCTGATACTCGTATTGCAGGGTACCACAGCTTACGTTCCTCAAGAGGCGTGGATTCAGAATGCAACACTCATGAACAATATTCTGTTTGGTAAGCCTTACATACAAAAGAAATATCAGAAGGTCATCGAGGCATGCGCCCTGGTGCCTGATCTGGATATGCTGCCCGGTAGAGACCACACAGAAATCGGAGAAAAGGTAACTTGAACGATAACTTACTCAAAGTTCTACTTTTGAAGGATTTTTAAAATAAATTTACAAGTTAGATAAGTTCATATGTAAATGAGTGTTTGACAGGGAATTAACATAAGCGGTGGACAGAAGCAGAGAGTGAGCCTTGCCAGAGCTGTATACAGTAACTCCAATGTTTACCTTCTCGATGATCCTCTGTCGGCTGTCGATTCTCATGTAGGAAAACACATCTTTGATCGCGTCATAGGACCCAAAGGACTCCTAAAAAATAAAGTAAATAAGCTTTACTTTTATATTGATAGTCATATCTATGAAGTAAGTTATAGGGAACATTTTCTTCATTTCTCCTTAACATGCTTGTGATTTATGTTTGTGCAATGTAAGCATATTCCCTTTTTTCCTTTTGCAGACCCGCGTTCTTGTAACTCATGGTGTCCATTGGTTACCTATGGTAGATATGGTTGTTGTTATGGTAAATGGGAAAATCACAGAAACAGGAAACTATGAACAGCTGATTAAACATGACGGACCATTCGCTCAATTCTTAAAGGAGTATTTCTTAAATGAACCTGATAATGAAATAGAGAATGAACACCCTGACAGTAAGCATACTGAATTTATAAATCCGTGTCCTGAAAATATAATCAAAGTGAATGTGTCCGAAATCGTATTCATGAATCATCAACCTGAAAAGCTTGCACTAACAAAACTTTATTTGTAATAGTATTACTTTGTCTTTACTTTTAGTTCACAAAATAAAAACTCAGATCCTGGAGAAAGTGGAGTCTGTGACGTCAGATGCGTGGACATCCGACGTGGACGGCAAGAGACTTAGTCTCTCTGTAAGGTAACAAGATTAACAGCTCTTTGTCAAAAATAGTATTAGCATATATAGTTCTTATGTGTGTATGACAATTCAATACTTCTGAATACCTTGACTTCTGCAGGAGAGAATCGAAGAAGCAGGAGTTGGGAAAATCTTCCTATCCTAAGCCAGCAGAAAAATCCATAATATCGCGTCAGACGCTGACGTCAGCTGAAACGTCACAGGAAGGACAGGTAAATCTATTAAAAAACAAGAATTCTTTGTTAAGCCCTGATGCCCCCGTATGACAGCTTTCAAAATCTTAAGGTCAATGTCAAAAGGTAAAAATTGTTGAAATCCAATGGAAGGCCATGATACAAAGAATAGAACTGTGAAATATGAAAACTTAAGTCCTAACTATTGAAGTTATTGCCAAGGTTATTTTTTTTAATAGTGGTTCAAACTCTAGGGTCAAGGTCAATAAGTATTCATACCCACTGAAAGGTGTTGTCACATAGAAAACACCTATTAAATTTGAAAGCCCTAGTCCTAACTGTTCAAAAGTTATAATCAATATTATTTTATAAGTGGGTCAACCTATAAAAGTCAAGGTCAAAATTATTTATACCCACTAAAAGTTCTTGTCACAATTAATTCAAATATAGGGTATGAAAGCCCTAGCTCCAACTATGTAAAAGTTATGACCAAAGTTCAAGTGTGTATATAGAACCTTGGACGTAAATTTTAGAGATCTCTTTGTTTATACAGGTGAAGCTGTCCGTCTTTACGGAGTATGCCAGAGGAGTGGGTGTATTAACATGCATTATTGTTTTCATCGTGTTCACACTGTATCATTCGACCAGCGTCTTCTCCAACTACTGGCTTACATACTGGACAGAAGATTCTCTGCTCCTGGATCGGGACGAAATGAACACAACTGAATATTACGATAGAAAGACATACTACCTCTCTGTATATGGAATTCTTGGGGCCATACAGGGTACGTTATCAAACTTCTACAATCATTCTATACCATGATTTTTTCTTTACTGAGTTTTAAACGTAAACTAACATAAAATACTTTCCCCAGGAATCCTTGTCTTCCTGTACGCAATCATCTTATCTTTGGGAATGGTGACCGCATCCGGCAGATTGCATCACAGAATGCTCAAGAAAATCCTCCGTGCACCAATGTCTTTCTTTGACACAACTCCCCTTGGGCGAATCACCAATCGTTTTTCAGCTGACATAGACATAATGGACAACACTTTACCACTAACATTTAGGATAACTCTAAACTCCTTATTTCTGGCGCTTAGTACTCTGATCGTCTGCACAATCAACACTCCGTACTTTGCAGCATTCATTGTTCCTGTAGCAATCCTATATTATTTCATCATGGTAATCAAATACATGTAATTCAATAAATTGTTGAAGTTCCCAATGCTGAAATATATAACTGAAACGTCAACCTATAAGGACAAAACAAAAGCTATCTTCAGTTCTTTTCAATATTCAGACTGTCATTTTTATACATTACTGCATTCCAACTTAATTATGGTTTCAGAAATTCTACATTCCTACGGCGTCCCAGCTAAAGAGAGTGGAGTCCGTGACCAGGTCCCCGGTATTTAACCACTTCAGTGAGACGGTGACGGGGGCTAGCGTCATCAGGGCTTACAAAGTTCAGGACAGATTTAAAGAGGAGTCGTCACGGAGAGTAGATCAGAATATGGAGCCGTATTACATCAACTTCTCCTCATCAAGGTCATTATTTATGGTGTTCAGTCAGTTTTCTTATACTTTTATATATATAATATCTTTATCTTATTATGATAGTAATGAACGAGAAATCTTTCATAAAGCTGTTACCTTCTATCGTAGATGGCTGGGAGTGAGGCTGGAATTCCTTGGTAACTGTCTCGTTCTGGGCGCCACAATGTTTAGTATCTTCTCCGATCTTAATGGCGCTCTCGTAGGACTTTCAATAACCTATGCCCTACAGGTAAGGTTTACGGTTTTCTTTATTAATTCAGATTCATTTAAAACATTTTCTGCATAGAGTTTTAAAGCGTTCATTTTTTCAGGCTACAGGAATTCTAAATCTACTGGTTGTAAATCTGACTGATTTGGCAAACAAT
Organism: Saccostrea glomerata; assembly: GCA_003671525.1. Taxonomy (NCBI): domain Eukaryota; kingdom Metazoa; phylum Mollusca; class Bivalvia; order Ostreida; family Ostreidae; genus Saccostrea; species Saccostrea glomerata. The sequence continues at coordinate 11,954 of PRKT01001191.1, read as the reverse complement.
ATCGTATGCGTGGAAAGAATCAAGGAGTATTACACGGATGTCAAAAGCGAGGTATGCTAAAAAGAAAAAAGAAAAGGATAAGTGAAACTGTTAGCGAGTAAATAGCGCTTGTACTATATGCAAGGTTAATTTTCACCTCTTTTTTCGCCTTTTACACTTCCAACTGATTTCAATCCTTTTCAAATATTTGATCTTACATAATTCGATGAAAAAAAATTCTTTTTTTCATTTGTCCAATTAAAGACATACGTGAAGTTCATGTACGCACACAAAATCGACAATGTACCTTTCTCACCGATAATTTCTGAGTTATTCTCAATTTAAAATTATAATACCTTAAGTATTTCTTACACAAAAAATCAACAAACATTACCAGTAGTTTTGACAAGATATAAAATGGTGAAAAGCCTTGTATTTCTGAAGAAATAATATGAATATAGTTATAGCTGGTTTTTTCCATAAGTATGGTTTTGAGGTGGTACAGTATTGCCACGCATCACAAAATCTCAAAAAGGTTCCTCAATAATTTTTAATATCATTTTATATACTAGTATACTAGTATTTATTTATAATATTATTTTCAATAAACTTTTAAATTATACAAGGAATAAATCATTCATGTATGTCTTTAAATGAGATTAAAAACAGCATATTCTATTACCAGTATAATGCTGCATGATAAATAAAAGAAAAATACTAAATGAATTCAAATGTACTAAAACTGATGATTCACTGCTTCTTTTGTGTAGGCTGAGTGGACTTCTGAGAACAAACCACCCCCTGAGTGGCCCCAGTCTGGACACATTAAGTTCTTACACTACAGAACCCGGTATAGGGAGGGACTGGACCTCGTCCTGAAAGGTGTCACCGTGACCATCAATCACGGGGAGAAGGTAAGGCATAATCCGGTATAGGGAGGGACTGGACCTCGTCCTGAAAGATGTCACCGTGACCATCAATCACGGGGAGAAGGTAAGGCATAACCCGGTAAAGGGAGGGACTGGACCTCGTTCTGAAAGGTGTCACCGTGACCATCAATCACGGGGAGAAGGTAAGGCATAACCCGGTATAGGGAGGGACTGGACCTCGTCCTGAAAGGTTTCACCCTGATCATCATTCACGGGGAGAAGGTAAGCCATAACCCGGTATAGGGAAGGTCTGGACCTCGTTCTGAAGGATGGGACTGTGTCTATTAACCATGGGGAAAAGGTACGGATAGTTATCGTCACCATCAATCACAGGAGAAAGGTCAGCAGAATTACTGTAAGCATTAACCTTGGTAAAAAGATCAGTAACAGTACCGATACCACGTGGAAAACGTAAGCAGATTTGTTTTAACTTTTTACGACGAAAACTTACCAGGTAGGTAGAGTACTGCAGAACATAAACCACCACGAAAAGAGTAAGTTGACTACCATGCCGAGAAGGTAATCAATATGACAATAGCTTCTATCAACCACGGAAAAAAATGTACAATGACCAGGGTGACTATTAACCACGGGTAAAATATAAGTACAATGATCTTGATGACGATCAACCACCGGTAAAATGTTAGTACAGTGACTCTGGAGATGATTAACCATGGGTAAAAGGTAAATACAGTGACTCTGGTGACGATTAACCACGGGTAAAATGTTAGTACTTGACTGGTGACGATTAACCACGGATGAAAGGTTAGTATATGACTCTACTGACGATTATCGATGAGTAAATGGTTAGTACATTGACCTTGTTGACGATTAACCACAAAAAAAGGTTAGTACATGACTTTGGTGACGATTAACCACGGGTAAAAGGTTAGTGCAGTGACCTTGATGACGATTAACAAAGGGTTAAAGGTTAGTACAGTGACCTTGGTGACGTTAAATGTTAACTACGGGTAAAATGTTAGTACATGACTTTGGTGACGATTAACCACGGGTAAAAGCTTAGTACAGTGACCTTGGTGACAACCACAAATAAAAGGTTAGTACATGACTCTAGTGACGATGAAATACGGGTAAAAGGTTAGTAGAGTGACTTTGGTGGCTGTTAACCACGGTTTAAAGGTTAGGACTGTGACACTGGTGACGATTTACGGGTAATGTGTAGTTTTTTGTAAGGAATTGTGTCTTTGCATTTATCCTTTTTTTGCGTACCTATATTATAGGTTGGAATCGTCGGTCGAACAGGGGCGGGAAAATCTTCCCTGACGCTTTCACTGTTCCGGTTGATAGAGAGTGCTGGAGGTGAAATCATTATTGACGGCGTCCGAATAGCAGATATTGGACTCCATGATCTTAGATCTAAAATCACCATCTTACCGCAGGTTATTTCAATAATGTATTGAGCCTGTAACGTAATTTAATAAAGTTAACATCATATAGATAAACAAATCTAACAGATATTTTGACTCTAAAAATCCGATAATTATGTATTGTATGAATGTATTTAGGATCCAGTTATTTTCTCGGGAAGTTTGCGGTTGAACCTTGACCCCTTCAATGAGTATACCGATCTTCAGATCTGGAAAGCTTTGGAGACCGCCCACCTGAAATCGTTTGTCCAATCATTGACCGGACAGCTCCAATACGACTGTGGAGAGGGAGGAATGAACCTTAGGTAGACATTACTGAAAATTCAGATTTTTACATTAATCATCAAATTTGAAACAATTCAAGCTACTACACAGTTTTAGAGAACTCAATATTAAGTGATATAAAACATAATGTATGGTTTTAAAATGTTTAATGTACCTTGTACTGTCGACTACCGATATAAAAATGAATGAAAAAAGGAATATTCATACCTTGAGTATCTTTCCTATATGGGTTAGGGTAAAAAGATATCTGATTATTTTATGATTCAGCGTGGGACAGCGACAGTTGTTATGTCTGGCCAGGACTCTACTGAAGAAAACCAACATTCTTATTCTGGACGAGGCGACGGCAGCCGTGGATTTCCAGACAGACGAGCTGATCCAGCAAACCATACAGCGAGAATTCCGGAACTGTACGGTCCTCTCTATCGCTCACCGACTCAACACCATCATGGACTACGACAGGTCAAAATCTAGATATATTTCGCCAAAAGACATATCTTTACAATGTTTATTAACCTACAAAATATAACACTTAATATCACCATATCACTACGAGTGATTTACATATGTACTTACACATGTAGATCATTATGACACAAATACACGCAAAGTGAAAAATTTGATGAATAGACTTGTACAATGAAAATTGATAAAAACGTGTAATTTTATGAGAATGCCATAAAATTCTCGTTTAGCTCATTTTAAGTAATTTACATTATATTTATACAGGATCTTGGTATTGGACAATGGTCAAGTGGTGGAATTCGACAGTCCAGAAAACCTATTGGCTAAAAAAGACAGTATATTTTACAGCATGGCTAAAAACGCGGGACTAGCGACGGACGTCACAGTTAGAGGTCACCGCCATACCCCCTCCCCAACCAAAGTAGAGACCCGTGACAAACCCAGCAGCAGGCCCGGGTCTGCCGCCAGTCAGGAGGGGTCTGTCCCCTCGGCATCCCCCGTACCCCCTCCCCCGACCACGCCCATCAGTCGGGTAGACAGTGAGGAGACACTGCCGCGATCCTCCAGTTCAGAGTTTGAAACTAATGACCACTCCCCAGGTCAGAGGAGAGAGTCCACAACAGACAACAAAGGGGAATCGGAGGTCTGATTCCAGGAGAGGAGGGGTCATTATTTGCTGATCAAATTTAAGGAAAAAGTAAATAGAAGCATAATTCATCATATTATCACCGATGGACATAATGTATTGGTGCCCGTGTCATCATGTGAAGAATAGTTCGCAATTAGGGATTTTATCCAAAAATGAACGTGTTATAAAATTAGGAAATAATAATAGATTACAAAATGAGTAGCTTCGTCATATCTTTACACATTTATATCTTCTATAACAATGTTTATGTTTCATTTTCTTGTCATATAAGAAGGAAGCATTATATTTGCATTGGTTGTCTTTCTGGCCATCTGTCTTTCTGTCCCAAAATGTTATCTTTCTGGAACCGTTGACTAGAATGAACTGAACTTTGGTGTTTTGATACCAATGGCATTCTCTGACTTGCGCAGTTCAGTTTCGTTCAGCAATAAAAATTAAATCAATATCCATTACACATTATACATGATAATGCCTTTAAGACGGAAGGATCAGGGGATTGTGTATGTAACTGAAGATTTACATGTAACTGACGAGACCAAAAATTTGTGTGGTATCATTATGATATTGATTCATTGAAATATCTGATTGAAATGTACTGAGCAATGGAGTAGATGTGCTTTACGTTCTGTAGAGATTTACATTTATTATTGTTGGTTGTTTAGATACTTATCCAATATACTATTACGTGAATCCGTAAGATGTCATTCGGATCAGGTAGTAATTACAGATATATGAATGGAAAGGGTATGAATCTGTTAACTACTATGGTTGACGGTTCTATCTCTAGAAAAGAGTTTTTAAAAATAATTACCTTACAGTTGCGAGGATTGAATAAAACATAAAATTACTTAATAAATAAACCTTTAATAACGACGTTTATTGTTTATTTTAATCTGAAACAATGACAAATAGCTTTTCTATGAGTAAGTCTACAGAAGCTAAGATGCGGAACGACGTATTTTGTGATAATTTCAATCTGAAGCTGTCATCAACCCGCTGATTGGTCAACCAGATCTAATCAATGATGTATGAAAAGACCGCCAGCTGTATAGGCCTTGTATCAGGCAAGAAAACGAAACGATACAGGAGTTGTCACTTGAACACTGACTTAGTATATAATGAGACATATTATGCTACAATACCTACATCAGGAGGGAATCGTACATGGTCATTTCAAGGGTTTGGGGTGAATTTAAACATATTTTATTGATATAATCAATTGGATCAGACACAAGTTTTTCCAACTTAGAATGTCCTCTCCAACACAAACAAAGAAAAACAAATTTATATACACGTGATGAACAACAAATAAATCTACAATGCAAAAAAAAGGAAGAAAAGGGTGCAGAGAGATAAGAAAGGTAGGGAATAGGAGTGCAAGGAAAGATGAAAGAAGGAAGGGGATTTAAAGGATACAGAATAGTTACGCTTACTGTTCAAAAAATCTTTTCGAATTTTTAATATATTTATGTACGGCTTTAACAATATTGATATTATTTTGTTGACCCAAGTTTGGGTCCCCAAAAAGAATTTTATCAAGGTCTATTTCTCCTTTGTTATTTTTTTATTGTATGGAATAATTCTTTTCTTATTTCAGTATAATTTTTACAATAGAGGATGAAATGCTCAGTGTTTTCATTGATATATCCACAAGAACACTGGGTATTGTCTGAAAGTCTAAACTTAAAAAGATCTGCCTTAAGGAGGCTTACATTGTGCCTCATTCTGGTTAAAATTTAATTCAATTTTTTGTCGCCATAAGAAAGATATTTGGGGGGAGGATCACCTTTAGATAGTCTCTTTTTAAAAGCATTTATAGTGTCAAGGTTTCTAGTCTCAGTAGGCAATGCATTCCATGCTGATATTGTAGATGGAAAAAATGAGTTTTTTAATAAATTTGTTCTACATTGGGGAATAACAATATTATTACTATTTCGTAGATCATAATGGGTAGTTTGAGAGACTTCAGGGGGTAATAGATTTAGTAAATATTCTGGTGCGAGGCCATGTTTTTTTCATACATTAAACATAATTTTCTCCTTTCCCGTCTACAAGCAAGAGTTTCCCATCCCGTTTCGAAATATAGAGATTTACGAGAAGCATAAATAGGAAGGCCTGTGACAATACGCGCAGCTTCTAATTGTAATTTCTCCAGCCTATCACAGTCAGCTGCGGTAATATTATCCCATACTTCTGATGCATATTCAAATAGGGGTCTAATAAAAGTAATATATATCTTATTTAAAAAGGTCACGATTTAACGTTAATTTCAGTTTCCGAAGAACAGCAATTTCTTTTGAGGTATTTTTAATAATGTTGTCAATATGGTTTGTCCACTTCCCAGAATTTGAAAAGATAAGTCCAAGATGACAATGAGTAGAGGATGGGACTATTTCTTTATTGTCAAACTTAAATCGTAGATTGGATACTTCGTCTTCTTTACAACCAAATATTAATATTTTGGTTTTATCAGGATTAAATTTTGGGGTTTGGGGTGTTCAACATTGAATGATTGGAAATAATTGGTATGATCTTTGTGGACTGCCGAATTATACAAATATGTCCTAACCTTATCTAGGTAAATTAAATCAACAGTAAATCACTATAGCAATTGAAGGCAAGCAACAATTAAATGGTAAGTCCTAACCTAACACTGAAAAAAGATGCCCAGTCGCCCTCGGACAACCGCATAGCCTTTCGGATAGCCCTTCAACCACTACACTCACTGTAAGATGCCTTATTCAGCAGCCTGGACGGACTGGTCAGCCAATCGCAGACGATACACAACAAACTATGGCTAGCCTCTATATTGAAGGTTATCCTAGTTTGTGGCAGACCTTAACTAGGTTGGCCTTCCAAATTCACTCTCTATAACAGGCCAGGAATATAAAAATCGAATTCCTTTTTCATGTCAATCGTCTTCTACCCTTAGCTGCATCCGACGAACTACCACTGTCTCGATATTTAAACACAATTAAAGTCACGTGACGTGAACAGAGACTAATTGAGAACTCTGCATGGTCAAACCGGAAAATTCCGAAATCATTACAATAGTACCCATGCTTACCAGTTTAAAAACATTTATTATCATACCCTCGCTTAAAAGGGGAAGACTATAGCATACTAGTATTAAAAACAAATTGTATTAGCTCAATCATCTTTTCAATTTTTAGAAATCACATTTGCATTGCAATATAAGTATCCGGAAAATCTAACATTAGAGGATGTACATACTCCCATGACGAAGAGTATTTATTGTAAACGTTTAAACGTTTTAGTTTATCGTGAGGAATAGTTGTCTTCACTGTAGAAAAGTCGTAAGTTTTGATGATTTTAAATAATATAAGAGGACTTTGATTTTAAATTTTTAAAAAGTATGTAGAAGAAATATTTTTTCCCATGCGCATTTGTTAATACAACTACAAGTAATTGCCTGTTCCTGCATCTTCGCTAACCAAGGTTTTCTGATACGCTACTCTCCTCATAATCCCTTGGAATACGGTGAAGTCAAAAGACGGGATTGTTTTCGTCACGTAATCTCGAATCTACCAGGTACGCAGAGATTGCGTCATCGAGACGCGCATTTAAAAAAAAGTTAAATCCAAGTTTTTTTAAAGAATAATTAAGCAATAATTGGGTTATGTTTATTTTATTATTTATAGTACAAATCTGAAGCTTAAATATAGATTCTTAATCACATATTTAGAAGATATTGGAAAACACCATAGCTATTCATAGAATTGCATGTTATCTTACAGGTTGTTTATTTGCGTTTTTCATATTCCCGAGATTAAAGACTCCCACTTGGTATTCCGCACTTTATTCTAGACACTCGAAGATATTGAGCTGATTTTTTTCATCTTCGCTAGCTAAGGTTTCTGATACGCTAATTTCCTCCTGAACCCTTGTCATACGGTGAAGTCAAAAGCGATTGTTTTCGTCACGTGATCTCAAATCTTCGAGGCACGTACAGATTGCGTCATCGACAGAAATAAAGACGCGTTTTAATAAGATTTTAAAAGAATAATTAAGAAGCAGAAATTGAGTTATGTTTAATATTTATTATTCATATTACAAATCTGAAGCTTCAATATAGATTCTTAATCACATATTTAGAAGATACTGGATGAAAGCATAGCTATTCATAGAATTTGCAATGTTATCTTAAGGATCGTTGTTTACTTGCGCAGATATGGTCACTTACAAAAAACAATTGCTGATTGGTCGACAGGGTGTACCGAATCCCAATCAGAACTCGAGAAAAAAAACCAACTTCTAATAACACCCCATGCCAAGGGATTATGAGGAGAGTAGCGTATCAGATCTAGAAACCCTTGGCTAGCGAAGATGCTGTTCCTGCAGCATCACATGAAGTGATTAGATTGGCCTGTTCGCAATTGTGCTTGCAAAATTTAAACTTATGAATTTTTATTATTTTGGAAAAAAAAGCTAAATTTTCTGGCTATCAGGAGAATGAAAGCTGTATTTTAATTCATGCCATGCGATCTGCTTCGTTCAGGCGGCACATAGGGGTGTGAACGGTCTTCAGGGGATGCTCACTCCTCTATCGCACCCGATCCCACATCTAATGTTTCGAAAATCCTTGTTTGATCTAATTTGTATTGTTAAATGGACTTTAGAGCTTGAATATGGTACGTTACCTCCACATATTTCAATCGTATACATCCAATAGCATGTTGATAAAAAGCCTGGACACAATCATATTGTTTTTATACCATTGTCCGCTGGCTTCCCCTTTCATAGCTAAAAAAAAAACTTCACACGTATTTCATTATTTGAATAATTTATTCAGGAAAATAACACTTGACGCAGCTTCTATACTGGTCATCTACTTGGCTTTGTACTGAAAAAAAGTTAAACATAATTTTAACTCTGATTTCGTGGCATGAAATTAATAGAAAGTGTCATATCAGTTTTTTAACCATTGATTGATACGACCTCACCTTTTCCAGTAGCCAGGCCATGTCTAACTGCGCCTGCTCCACGATTTGTCTGATTCTCTCGGGGTCCGTCTCATCTGAGTGACTGTTAAAGTTCTGTCAAAAATAACTCATTATGTCATTTCTAGGTTTCCGTATGTAAAAAACAAAACGTGCAGACTTAAAATACTTGTAATAGGATTCATTAGAAAGATTGGTGTGTTCATGAATAATATTGTATTATTTATATTTCTAAGAGGACACAAGAATTACATGTACGTGTAACACGTGTATCTCTGTATAAAATGGTGACTACTTTTACCTGCCGTACGTAATGTCGGTAATGTCCTTGACTTTCTTTGGGAAGCTTCCGGATATTCCTCAACAAAAATCGGTACAACTGTACTGGTGTCATAATGCCTCACATTTTCCTAAACCTTAAAACTATTAACAGTGTATCTACTCCATTATTTCAGCTCTATATTTCACCCTCCTCACTTCATCCAAGTATGGTGGGCAAAATTTTACATATTTCCAACAACCCTAGATATATTCCATAACACTCTAAACATATATTCGATCTATACCTCCTTTAAATCTATATATTCGTCCATAGACATACAAGGAGTTTAATTATGTCTGATTCGTCTGAATTTAGATCCGCTCAACCACATGAACCAGACACTCGGCCGTCTTTGTAAACCAAGGCGAACAAAAAGTCTGTTAAGGACTCACGATTTCTTTTATAACACCAAAATAAAGACTTGCTGAAATTATAGTAAATTTTTGATTGGCTGAAAAGAACAATTAAGCCTAGACAGTTGAAACACTGATTTCGGAACTCTACACAAATCCTACAGACGGGGGTTGAATCTACACCACCTGAGTCTACACTACCAATATAAAAAGAACTAATCATGGTGTTGCTGTTCTCAAGAATTTTTTCAATTAATTCCTATATAAAATTTTGTTGGCCCACTGTGGCCCAACCCTACTCACAAGTTTCATATTTTCAAGCACAGTGGTTCTAATCTTGAGAATTGTAATATTAAACTGTTAAAAGATGCTGTGAATTTTTCAAAAAAAAATTTCATCTCCCTTTGGTCATTATAAATACTCACTGAATTGTCAACGGATTTTTCCGCTATATCCCAATCATTACAAGGAGCACAGGGCGAGTTTGACCGGTTGTCAACTGTCAAGGGATGGTCACTCCTCCACGGCATCTGATGTTTTGGAAGTCCGTCCCTTGTTCTCCTCCTAATTCGTATTGTTTAATCGACTTCGATCTCAGTGAGCTTGAATGCTGTTTCGTCATCTCAATATTTTTCTTTGGAAGAGGGTGTGGCCTTTCATTTGTAAAAATTTTGAAATTCCTTTATCAAAGGAAACTCTGTGCCAAGTTTGAATGAAATTGTCGTGGTTGGTCTAGACAGAAAATGTGAAAAGTTTACAGATGGATGCTGGACAGCCTTTGGCTCAGGTTTCAGATACATGAGTCTCCTTGGTGAGCTAATATTATACTGTATCATCAACAGTGTCCAGTCCTTACCTTACCAGGATCCCTGATGTTCAAAATTCTCAGAGGCATCCTAGCTCATCATAATTAAGTACTGATTCAGTATCATAAAGTGAAAATGCATAAATCTCTTCCCATGTACGCGATACTGTTTATGTTATATATATATTCAGTAGGTGATACTGTATGTTATATACATATTCAGTATGAATATATTGTATACAACATATACAGTATCAGGTACATGGGAAGAGATTTATGCATTTTCACTTTATAATCAATAGATTCCCAACCATAACACCATAACCCAACTCCAACAAGTAAGAGCCTCAGTTAACATCCCTACACTCCTTATACACCTTGGTGGCGCCAAGTCTAAAGTATATCACTCAGTCTGGGAACCTCTTGCATGCTTGGTAACTAGAACCCTAACTCAAATAGTCATGAAATTTATCATTTTGGTAGAGGGTTCAATGCTTATTATAATCATGCCAGCATTTTGATCCCTGGTCCCTGGGAGGCACAGACCATGAGATTCTATATTCTTGTGTCCCTCTGACCATTGATGCTGTGTACAGCAACTCCAGGGAAGAAGTTGATGTTCAGTTTAACGGATAACGAACAAAAACAGATAACACAATGTCACCGCCAGGTGATCAAATATAGTGTCTCTTTAATACTCAAGTTTTTATCTTTTCAGAAAATACATGCATGATTTAGAACACTTAAGTTAAAACATTGAATACTGTATAATCCCTATTAACCACCCCTGCCCCTATAAGCGCCCCCTTAGGTCTTCTTCCATTGTCAGGAAATAAGGGCCCCCTGTACAGTGATTAAAATCAAAATGAGTGGTATCAAATTGAACAAGTGAAAATGAAACTTGTATATTACCTCATATCTCGGTGGAAAATGAATAATTTAGCATAATTTGGGTTGATTATCTTCACTCAAAGTAAAGTTACACATTATTTAAGTGGTTCCTTGTATTTATTTTTTTTTTTCAAAAGATTTTTTGAAGTTAAAATATGACATTAAATATCATAAAGAGAATACCAAAATAACCCCCCCCCCCTTTTTGCAATTTTCTAAACGCCCACGGTGGTTAACAGGAATTATATGGTAATGCTGACATTTTTGCAAAAATTCTCAAATTCGATTTTTGTCCTAACTCCCAGTGAGTATTCACTAAAGAATTTTGATAATTTATACAGTGAAATTTTAGCCCCCTTTTCATTTTCGCCCCTTCGCCCATCACAAATGGACAAATCTAAAATGAGCAAATTCAAAGAACACAATTATATAATGTCTTAAACAGAACTGTGACTGGGTGAATTTAAAATGGGGCAAAATTGTTAGAAAGTGTAAAATGGCAAAAATAACATGGGGCTAAAAAAACTCTGTATACAGTATCAAACTTTATAAAACAACAAAACATGTTGAAGTTTTTTTTTTATTTCCCCATATATACAACATATAAAGTCTTCTGTTTAGATGATTCCAATCTGTAGAAGAAAAAAAATCATTGACTTAAAAACAATGATAAGAGTTCTGATATTCATACCAAATCAATAAAAAGGTGTTATAAATTATTAAATCAGGATAATGTGCTATTGTACAAGAGACAGTTTCATAATGTTCAATGTAATTTATTTTTGTAAGGCTCAATAGAATGGAATAGGCCAAGGGATTTCTATTACACACAAAAACTTCTCAGAAATACATTTTAATTCTAAGCCTTTCATACATACAATATCTGATATATCATTTTCTGCTTTTATTAAGTTTTAGAGATTGTCC
>PRKT01001190.1:97504-117419 GCA_003671525.1 Saccostrea glomerata | reverse complement strand
AATTCTCACAGATGTCAAGTTTCATAATTTTTGACAAGCAAAACTAAATGTATAAAGGTTATATCTGCTTGTGTGTATTATTATTATTATTTTAGGGGGTGGGGACCAGGATGTTGTTGAGATGGTGGACCCAGAACTAAAAAGAGCCATGGAAAAGGATTTAATGTACGAGGAACTGCACTACAGAGCCAGCCATGATGAAAACCGCAACTCAGACACAGACAATAGTGTGCCCCAACATAAAACTGAAGGTACTCCAACAAGTAAGAAAGAAAGAGAGGAACTGTTAGAAATCATGGATTCTAACCTACAAAACAGACAGTTAAATATGCATGATACAATGCATAATGTACCAAAAACTAGCGATGAATATCGTGAATATAAAACTTTAACAGACATTCACAGACAGAGAGGGAGAACTGATCAAAAGAGAAATACTGAAATACCAGAGGATTACAGGGACAAAAATTTAATGGAAGAAATAAAATCTGTGTTAAAGGAAAACAGAATGCAGAGGCTCAGTTTAAATTCAAACATAATAAAGAATGATGATAGTAGACCTAACTCTCACATCATAAATAAAAACAAAGAAGACCTGTTACAAAATCAGACACCATTCTTCAGTTCAAATTCAAATCAAATGAAAACAAATGAATATGACTTACTACAAAAGATGCATGAAATAGATAGGAATGACAAAATAATAGAGGACCAAATTTTGCCCTCAGTGGATATTTCTGATGAAGATCAAAGGGATGGACCACAAATAAGTAGGCCACCATCAGAGGGACCAAATATAAGTAGGCCATCAAGAGTCCGACGACAGATAGACATCAATGCCTTCGCAGATGCTCACTTGGAAAGCAAAAATCTCTCTTCCCCAGGAGAATCTAAGAAACACTCAGACAGCATTCAGGTATAGTCTCATAATCTGTATCATATTGTTAATGATTCACTCAGAGTCACTGTACAGTATCATATTTTTATCCTTCAGAATTGTACAGTCAATCTGATTGGTTAAGAGCATCTCAGGTGAGGTGAGATAATTCATAATGTCTCCCTCACTTGCAGGGTGACAACTGTCACCCTTCAGATGACAATGAAATAAGAATTCATCCTTATTACTAATTATGTTTACAATTACTAACCATGATAGTCATTTACTTGCTATTCTGACTAAATGGATTACTAATAATTACTAGTTTTTCTTAATCTAATATCTTATTTTAAAAACAACAAGTAAAACTTTTTTTAGAGTGTATGTTTCGGGGTCAGCTCTGGGTCCGCTAGATCGAACCCGGCGTTTGCTTTCTGTGACCGCCTTACGCACTGATGCGTGAAGCGGACCCTGCTTTAATTTCGCCGCCACTAAGCCCCACCCCTTATATATTTCGATACAGCAGTGGGATTGTGGATCGATCATCGTTGTTTATGCGGCGATCGATACATGTACACTGTACATGCAATCAGTGACATTATGGAGAACATTGATAAATTTTCCAAAATTCAATTGTACATTTGACGTAGATTTACATGTATAATTTATTTCCTTGATTTCTCTGATCTCGGAATTTCGATTCCGACAACGGGTTATAAGCCATTTATTTTTCTTTAGCTATAACGTGAAAACAAAAACAGATGAGGAAGAAAAAGGTGTTTGTTTCGAATGGTGTACAAGTGAAACTGAAGTAAGCATCTAAACAAAATACCTTTCAAATTCATGCGTCATATACTTTTTATACCCCCCGCTTGAAAAGCGGGAGGGTATATAGTAATCGTTAATTCCGTCCGTCCGTCCGTCTGTACGTCTGTCCGTCTGTTACGCTTTGGGGTACCCATCTCTTCTCCGCAATTCCTCTTATACCACTGAATGAAATTTGATGAAACTTTCACAGAATCTTTATTACATATTGCCATTGTGCACCTCCTATTTTACTTTTTGATCCGACACTTATTTTGGGTTTCCTATAGCAAAACATGGACACTGCCATTTATACATATTTTGGAGGCGGGGGTATCATTTAGTGAGCCCATTGCTCACAGTACCTCTAGTTAAATCAATACACAAGTCTATTTGTTATTCCTTAAGTTTTGCAAAAACGAAGTTTAAATCTTTGCCAAACACGTGAATTATGATATCGCATCTATAACTTACATCAACCTTTTGTACAGGTGATATATTTAGATTTCATTCATAGAAGTTACACATTAAAAGTTTTAGTAATTATTTACAGGAAATTTTCAAAAAAATATATATCAGATCTTTTTCACGCTCAGAATTATAGAGCGAGTATGATTTTAATGAAAGAAAAAAAAATACAAATAATAATTGCTTTCCCGGCCCGCTTAGAATATAATAATATACGCTCCCTCCCGCAATTCACAAACACACACATTATTGAAATTAAGAATTATCTTTAGAAAAAATATTTTCTAGATATTTGAATATAAATGAGTACCGGAAACATCAAGACCAAGAGAGAGAGAGAGAGAGAGAGAGAGAGAGATATCTTAACTATATTTCTCTCATCATTAGACTAGATTTTAATAATAAGGCCTGATGACTTTTTCTTAAATTTCTATGAGTCCTCCTCCCATTCCCGTACTCGAAATTGTTTTCTATAAGCCTGCTGCAATAATTTTTTTCAAAATAAACAGGAAGATGTACATGTATTTGAACGAGGGTTGTCCCAAAATTTCGTAGACTGAGCTCATATCTTTTAAAGAAATTAATGTATCTTTATAAAGTTTTCAGGGTGGATAAAGCATGTGCTTGGCAGATAAATTGCGAAGTTTTTTCATGTTTACTTGAAATCTTTTAGAGTAATAACATTTAGAGTGATATCGTTCTCTAACACCCGGAGCAATCTGCAACGTCAAAAAATACATTTGTCAACGGTTCAAAGTTTTGGAGAAAATATTTCATGCTCAATTAAAAAAATCAATAATTTTTATGTGAATTTTAAATAATTTAAAGGAGCACGTAAACAGAGAAAATGGAAATAAAATTATTGAATAATTTGAAAGTAAATATTGTAGTACTGTAAGTACCTTCAGATGATGAAATTTTACAATAATTGTCAAAGACCAACTATTTTTCTTCTCTTCTCTTTTCGTCAATAAAATTTGTAATACCAATATTATTGATTTCCTTTTACGCATTGACTGATGTATTTACCCAATTTATTTACCCATGGGCTTTAAATACTGGTATAAAGAACTAAAGAAAATAAATACGTAAATATTCATGTATCATTCTACGTGGAAAATTAAATAGATAATTTATTAAATGATTTATAAAAAAAAGAAAATAAATATATAAAAATAAGATACAACCCGGAGAATCAAAATAAACAAATATAAAAAGATATTTTAATTACTGTAGATCACTATATTTTCGCGACACCATATATTCGCGACTAAGCTTTTTGATATTTATTAACGAGACAAAATTTTCGCAATTTTTTTATTCTATTTTTTTCATGGCAACTAAAATTGATAAAAAATCTTCAAATTCATATGACTGGTAAGGTTTATTAACATTTTAATTCTGCTTCTCTCTTGTATTTGGCTAAGACTTAATTAAATGCAAACAAGTAATGAGATGTATCATTTTATCAGTGAATCATATAATAAAACAATTAATTGCTGTTTTTTTTCGGTCAATACAATGATTTAGCCATCTTCGAAGTACAATATTCACCTTGCCCTTCGGGCTCGGTGAATATTGTACTCCTCAGATGGCTAAATCATTGTATTGACCAAAAAAACAGCAATTATTGTATAATATTGTACTTTTTTTATTCCAAAATGATAAATTTCTTTATCTTTTTTGCAAAAATAAGAATTTAAAAGACCTTTGAATGAAGATATTCTAAGATCTTTAAAAAGCTAACTGAAATGAAATAAATAATCAAATAAAACATTGGATCCACCCCTGGTCCTTCTTGCACACCTGTAATACCTGGGTACCTGAGTAGAATTCATCTGACTTTTGTTCTATTGATCTAAACTGTACCTCCTGACCTGAGAAAAAGACACCTTTAGCTGGACTGGTCATAGAATGTATGGCCTGATCTTATAATATTACAAAGAAAACTGACTCACAGTTTTCAAGAAATGTAAGTGCTATCTAGTATCATAATTAATTTATTTTACTTTTAATAATACATTAATTAATTTTCATATTGTCTAACTTCTTTAGAAAAGGTTTCTGGAGTCAAGGGTAAATTTTATACATGTACATGTATTTCAGTCTAAATTTATTCATTCATACTCTCAGTCTTACATCTAAAGAAGTACAATCCTGTAGCTGTGTTCCACAAATTATAGGTATAAACATGTTCTGACTTCCAAAAACTTTAATTATAAAATTTAGAAATGATTTCGTTCATTTTGATTTCAACATACAGGCATATGCATGTTTCATTAAGGAATCACTGTGTAGTTAGTAGTGTATGCCAGGGCATCAACGATAGTTGGATAATTTGCATATTGGGCAGTGGTTCCTTACATGCAAAGACGTTGTCATTATGACGTCACATGTAAGATGCATTACCAAACTGAAACTCAACAGCACTAATTTTAATAAAGAATTAACATTTAGTCTTCTGTTTTCCTGCAATATCCATAAAATCAAGATGAATTTATTTTTTGTTGAACTTTTGTTGCTACCATGAGAATGTAGTTTGTGGGGAGACTGCCATTTGAAAGGATTATGGGACCTCATATTACCGAGAGAAAAAAAATCATTAAATTTGGATCAATGTCAAAAGTTACAAAATTTCTCTTCTCCCAGGCTTTTCTTTAGGATTCCAGTGCTGATCGAGTGGCACTTAGTGGCTCTGAATGAAGGGGAATAACTCATGAATTTCCCAAATGCAATGTAATTACAAAATGTAATAAACAAATTAATTTACTAATCTATTTTTGTACTTTGAAATATGGCCATGGGACACTTAATGTTTTAATCAATCTTGTGTTTTGTTCTTGATAATAATTTTAAGATTATGAGATATTCTGATTTCTTTCACTAGGAAATTCAAAATCAATATTTTTCTATGATTACTATTTTGGTATGGAATATTTGTTATAAAAAATTAAAAATTAGACCATTTAATTTATATTGATATATATTACATATTGGTCAATAATATAAACATCAATATTTCCATTTCTAATTATTTTCTCTGTGATAACCCTTTGAAAGTTAGGGGAGTTTATTTATTGATAATTCTGCCGGAATGTAAATTAGGCAGGTCGATAGGTCAGGAGCTTAGAAGGCCGAATATGCATGCAAATCTTGTGCGCACCTGTCTCTGTGTCTGACGCTAAGGAGGCAAAATATGCATAAAAATCTCGTGCAGCTGCCTTTGTGTTTGACTTCAGTGGGCGAGGACTATTGAAATTGGCATGGGAGTACTCGTGTAATTTAAATCGATTAGTCTACATTTTTAAAGTCTAAATCTACAATTTTATTTCACAATGAAATGGAAATATAAGGAACCACTGTCTAGTTAGTATAGTATGCCAGGGACATCAACGCTAGTGGGAAACATGGGATAAATTATGCATAACGGGCGAAGCCCGTTATGCAAATTATCCCATGTTTCCCACATGCGTTGATGCCCTGGCATACTACACTAACTAGACAGTGATTCCTTAATTATATTACACCTGTGGAATTCATGAATTATTCTCCTTGATTCAGAGCTTCGTAAAATATGTGCACACAAATTACTGTACAGGTCAATTATATTTATTGTACAAAATGGAAGAAGATTAATTCATTTTGAAAAACAAAAAATATACTAAAAGATATCACAATTTTTGCCAATTTATTTACTCATAATTATGAAAATCATGTGTTCATATTTGATTGCAATATATCATAAAGGATCATTCATTGATTATTTCAATAATTTCCACAGCAATGTCAATTTCTTTCTGTGTGGCCTCATAAGCCTCTATAGTTCCGTCATCATGGATAATACACCCGGGTAGGTAGCGATTCACGTTCTCTGTCATCATTGCCTTCACATCTATTTTTGCCCGAATCCTCTTTTCATACCTTAAAATATTTATTTTTACCCTTTGTTCAGTATTTCTTTTGGAAGTTTAAATTTTCTTCACAGGACACAAATAGATCAAACTCACTTACCATTTAATACAAGGCAAACAGACTATACAGCAAGGGCACCCTGTACCAAATAATGCAATACAGCGTTTAGGGTCCTTCATAAAGCAGTAACATGAGAAGGAGAATCCGGCCACAGATAGGAGGGTCAATCCCAGGTACTTAAGTAGGTCAGACCTACTCTCTCCGGCCTTCTTATTCAGCTCCTCCATGTCCTCATCTGTTATCACCTGTAACAACACAGATCCTGATCAAGGTAAGATTCAGTGACAAATTTTAGTTAATCTTCATTCAAATTAATTCAAACAGAGTTGTTAGCCTATTCCGGCAGAATTATCAATAAATAAACTCCCCTAACTTTCAAAGGGTTATCACAGAGAAAATAATTAGAAATGGAAATATTGATGTTTATATTATTGACCAATATGTAATATATATCAATATAAATTAAATGGTCTAATTTTTAATTTTTTATAACAAATATTCCATACCAAAATAGTAATCATAGAAAAATATTGATTTTGAATTTCCTAGTGAAAGAAATCAGAATATCTCATAATCTTAAAATTATTATCAAGAACAAAACACAAGATTGATTAAAACATTAAGTGTCCCATGGCCATATTTCAAAGTACAAAAATAGATTAGTAAATTAATTTGTTTATTACATTTTGTAAATTTAAATATCCTTTACATTGCATTTGGGAAATTCATGAGTTTTTCCCCTTCATTCAGAGCCACTAAGTGCCACTCGATCAGCACTGGAATCCTAAAGAAAAGCCTGGGAGAAGAGAAATTTTGTAACTTTTGACATTGATCCAAATTTAATGATTTTTTTCTCTCCGTAATATGAGGTCCCATAATCCTTTCAAATGGCAGTCTCCCCACAAACTACATTCTCATGGTAGCAACAAAAGTTCAACAAAAAATAAATTCATCTTGATTTTATGGATATTGCAGGAAAACAGAAGACTAAATGTTAATTCTTTATTAAAATTAGTGCTGTTGAGTTTCAGTTTGGTAATGCATCTTACATGTGACGTCATAATGACAACGTCTTTGCATGTAAGGAACCACTGCCCAATATGCAAATTATCCAACTATCGTTGATGCCCTGGCATACACTACTAACTACACAGTGATTCCTTAATGAAACATGCATATGCCTGTATGTTGAAATCAAAATGAACGAAATCATTTCTAAATTTTATAATTAAAGTTTTTGGAAGTCAGAACATGTTTATACCTATAATTTGTGGAACACAGCTACAGGATTGTACTTCTTTAGATGTAAGACTGAGAGTATGAATGAATAAATTTAGACTGAAATACATGTACATGTATAAAATTTACCCTTGACTCCAGAAACCTTTTCTAAAGAAGTTAGACAATATGAAAATTAATTAATGTATTATTAAAAGTAAAATAAATTAATTATGATACTAGATAGCACTTACATTTCTTGAAAACTGTGAGTCAGTTTTCTTTGTAATATTATAAGATCAGGCCATACATTCTATGACCAGTCCAGCTAAAGGTGTCTTTTTCTCAGGTCAGGAGGTACAGTTTAGATCAATAGAACAAAAGTCAGATGAATTCTACTCAGGTACCCAGGTATTACAGGTGTGCAAGAAGGACCAGGGGTGGATCCAATGTTTTATTGATTATTTATTTCATTTCAGTTAGCTTTTTAAAGATCTTAGAATATCTTCATTCAAAGGTCTTTTAAATTCTTATTTTTGCAAAAAAGATAAAGAAATTTATCATTTTGGAATAAAAAAAAGTACAATATTATACAATAATTGCTGTTTTTTTGGTCAATACAATGATTTAGCCATCTGAGGAGTACAATATTCACCGAGCCCGAAGGGCAAGGTGAATATTGTACTTCGAAGATGGCTAAATCATTGTATTGACCGAAAAAAAAACAGCAATTAATTGTTTTATTATATGATTCACTGATAAAATGATACATCTCATTACTTGTTTGCATTTAATTAAGTCTTAGCCAAATACAAGAGAGAAGCAGAATTAAAATGTTAATAAACCTTACCAGTCATATGAATTTGAAGATTTTTTATCAATTTTAGTTGCCATGAAAAAAATAGAATAAAAAAATATAATGTCGGTCTTTTTATAGGATAGATTTTAAAAAGAAGGAGTATTATTAGGAAAAACTGACTTACAAAAAGTAAAAAATGTCTGTTCTGTAAGTGTTTGAGGGGGATCCCTGCATCCCCTATCATCACCCTCATCCGAAAATATATATTCGATTATGTTTTGTTCATATGAAAAAAAAAAAGTCATAGTAGTTTAAATAGCTTTCCAAAACAATTGGTATCAATTTGGAATTTCCCTATCTATTTTTAGATCAATGTAGAGGAAATAAATCCTTGTATTCACCTGGAACATCACGTGCAGGTCAAAATAACGTAGTATTTTTCTAACATAGTTTAATCTCAGCCAATCAGAGAGATGGAAAATATTCAATCATATAATAAAATACATTGTCAGTTGCGAAATAATGCAAGTAATTTAAAAGCAGTCTTATGTAACCAATTTTTATCAGAAACAGCAATGTGTGAATACTGTACTGACTCTATTGAAGATGCTCATCATTATTTTTTTGCTTTAAAATATACCTCTCCAAGAAATGTACTTTTCAAAACAATCCAAAATATTATTGATTGTAATCAAATTCATGAACTTGATTAATTTTGTATGGTAGTCCCAATCATGGATTAGGTATTAATATTCAAATATTTGAAGCAGTACATGCTTTCATCGCAGCATCCAAACATTTTATTTGACACTGTCATGTATGCTACTTATGCCAACTTTTTCTAACGATACTACATTGTATTTTTTTCCTCTCTTACTTTTTGTTTTCTTTTTCTTGTTTCTTTGTTACTATGTTTGTCTATTTACTTTCATATCTATATATTGTGTGTTGACTGTTCATCTTGACCTTGTAGGGAGAGGGATAAAATAGGCTTTGCCTGCTGCCCAATCCCATTCACTTTATATGAATAAAATTTTGTATATATATATAAAAAAGATCTTAGACTAGTAAATTTTATTTGATAAATTAATTTATTAATTGATTAACATATTAGCAGGTTTGTTCAATGTTGATTAAACCACATTATTTTAAATTGTTTTTAAATTTGTTTCATATTTTTTCAAATTATAATTAATTTGAGTATGGTAATAATTAAAACTGTAATATTTCCATTTCTAATTTTTTTCCTCTATGGTAACCCTTTGAAAGTTAGCGGAGTTGATTTCCTGATAATTCTGCCAGAATGTAAATTAGGCAGGTCAATAGGTCAGGAGCTAAGGAGGCCTTGAATGCATGCAAATCTCATGCGCATCTGTCTCTGAGTCTGACGGTTAGGAGGCCAAATATGCATGAAAATTTCGTGCGACTGCCGTTGTGTTTGACGTCAGTGGGCAAGGACTATTGAAATTGGGATGGAAATCCTCGTGTAATTTAAATCTTTGTCTGCATTTTTAAAGTTTAAATCTACAATTCTATTTCACAATGAAATGGAAATATAAGACAGTGATTCCTTAAATAATGATTTTAAACTATTGAAATTAAATAAATATTAGTGTGTGTGAATTTGTATGAGTGTGTCATTTTCATTGCAGGTCACTTTCGTTCGTTTATAGTTCATTTTTCATCTTCACGTTCCAACGTAATTGTTAGTTAATGAAATATATGAATCTTCATTGAGGAATATTGTGTTGAATTATCATTTCCTGAGATGGGAGACCCTGAACTATCTTTTTTATACCCCCCCGCAAACGAAGTTTGGGGGGGTATATAGGAATACCTTGTCCGTCTGTCCGTCCGTCCATCTGGCTGTGCAAACATGTACGGTCCTTATCTTTACATAGAAATGTATAGAACAAATCTGTAAAATTCCTCTTCTCAAGAACCACTGGGCTAGAAAGTTGAAACTTATGTGGAAGCATCCTTGGGTAGTGTTAATATTGAATTGTTAAAATCATGACCCCCGAGGGTAGGGCGGGGCCACAATAGGGAATCCAATTTTAACATAGAAATGTATAGAACAAATCTGTAAAATTCCTCTTCTCTAGAACCACTGGGCTAGGAAAGCTGAAACTTATGTGGAAGCATCCTTGGGGAGTGTTTATATTGAATTGTTAAAATCATGACCCCTGTGGGCAGGGCAAGGCCAGAAATGGGATTCCAAATTTTACATAGAAATGTATAGAACAAATCTTTAAAAATCTTCTTCTCAAGAACCACTGGGCCAGGAAAGCTGAAACTTATATTGATGCATCCTTGGGTAGTGTAGATATTAAATTGTTAAAATCATTGCCCCATGGGGTAGGGCTGGGCAACAATTGGGAAACTAATTTTTATATTGAAATGTATAGAACAAATCCTTGAAAATCTTCTTCTCAAGAACCACTGGGCCAGGAAAGCTGAAACTTTTGTGGATGCATCCTTGGGTAGTGTAGATATTAAATTGTTAAAATCATGACCCCAAGGGGTAGGACGGGGCCACAATACGGAATCCAAGTTTAACATAGAAATGTATAGAACAAATTTACAAAATTTCTTCTTAAGAACCACTGGGCCAGGAAAGCTGAAACTTATGTGAAAGAATCCTTGGGTAGTGTAGATATTAAATTGTTAAAATCATGACCCCGAGGGGAGGGCGGGGCCACAATAGGTAATCTATGTTTTACATAGAAATGTATAGAACAATTTTCATAATTTCTTTTCAAGAACCAGTGGGCCAGGAAACCTGAAACTTACGTGGAAGCATCCTTGGGTAGTGTAGATATTAAATTGTTGAAATCATGGCCCAAAGGGTAAGACGGGGCCACAATAGGGAATCCAAGTTTTACATAAAAATGTATAGAACAAATCTGTAAAATTCCTCTTCTCTACAACCACTGGGCTAGGAAAGCTGAAACTCATGTAGAAGCATCCTTGGAGAATTTCAATATTAAATTGCTAAAATCATGACCCCAAGGGGTAGGGCTTGGCCACAATAGGGAATCCAAGTTTTACATAGAAATGTATAGAACAAATCTTTAAAAATTTTCTCCTCAAGAACCACTGAGCCAGGAAAGCTGAAAATAATATTAAAACATCGTTAGGTAGTGTTGAAATAAATTGTTAAAATCATGAGCCCCGAGGGTAGGGCGGGGCCACAATAGGTAACCATGTTTTACATTGAAATGTATAGAACAAATCCTTAAAAATCTTCTTCTCAAGAACCACTGGGCCAAGGAAGCTGAAACTAATATGGAAGCATCCTTGGGTAGTGTACATATTATATTGTTAAAATCATGACACGATATTAAATTGGTAAAAACCATTTCCCCAAGGGATAGCATGGGGCCACAATAAGGGAATCCAATTTGTACATAGAAATGTATACAACAAATTTTCAAAATTTCTTCTTAAGAACCACTTGGCCAGGAAAGCTGAAACTTATGTGAAAGCATTCTTGGATAGTGTAGATATTGAATTGTTAAAATCATGACCCCAAACGATAGAGTGGGGCCACAATTTGGAATCCAATTTTTACATTGAAATGTTAATAACAAATTTTTTTAAAACTTCTTCTCAAGAAACACTGGGCCAGGAAAGCTGAAACTTATGTGGAAGCATCCTTGGGTAGTATTAATATTGAATTGTTAAAATCATGACCCCCGAGGGTAGGGCGGGGACACAATAAGGGAATCCAATTTTTACATAGAAATGTATAGAACAAATCTTTAAAAATCTTCTTCTCAAGAACCACTGGACCAGGAAAGCTGAAACTTATGACGAAGCATCCTTGGGTAGTGTTACTATTAAATTAGTAAAAACATGACCCCCGGTGATACGATAGGGCCACAATAGGGAATCCAAGTTCTACATAGAAATGTATAGAACAAATTCTTAAAAATCTTCCTCTCAAAAACCACTGGGCCAGGAAAGATGAAACTTTTGTGGAAGCATCCTTGGGTAGTGTACATATTAAACTGTTAGATCCATGACCCCAAGGGGTAAGGCGGGGCCAAAATAGGAATCCAAATTTTACATAGAAATGTATAGAACAAATCTTTAGAAATTCTTCTAAAGAACCACTGGGCCAGGAAACCTTAAACTTATGTGGAAGCATCCTTGGGTAGTGTAGATATAAAACTGTTGAAAACATGGCCCCAAGGGGTAGGACGTAGGGCCACAATTGGGAATCCAAGTTTTACATAGAAATGTAAAGAACAATTTTTTAAACATCTTCCTCTCAAGAAACACTGGGCTAGGTAAGCTGAAACTTATGTGGAAGCATCCTTTGGAAGTATAGATATTAAATTGTTAAAACTATTACCCAAAGGGATAGGGTGGGGCCACAATAAGGGAATCCAATTTTTACACAGAAATGTATAGAACAAATTTTCAAAATTTCTTACTTTAAAAATCTTCTCCTCAAGAAACACTGGACCAGGAAAGCTGAAACTTATGTGGAAGCATCCTTGGGTAGTGTAACTATTAAATTAGTAAAAACATGACCCCCGGTGATACGGTAGGGCCACAATAGGGAATCCAAGTTCTACATAGAAATGTATTGAACAAATTTTTTAAAATCTTCTCCTCAAAAACCATTGCGCCAAGAAAGATGAAACTTTTGTGGAAGCATCCTTGGGTAGTGTGCATATTAAACTGTTAAATCCATGACCCCAAAGGGTAAGGCGGGGCCACAATAGGAATCCAAATTTTACATAGAAATGTATATAACAAATCTTTAGAAATTCTTCTTAAGAACTACTGGGCCAGGAAACCTTAAACTTATGTGGAAGCATCCTTGGGTAGTGTAGATATTAAATTGTTAAAATCATGGTCGCAATGGGTAGGGCGGGGCCACAATGGGGAATCCAAGTTTTACATTGAAACGTATAAAACAAATCTTAAAAATCTTCTTTTCAACAACCACTGGGCCAGGAAAGCTGAAAATTACGTGGAAGCATCCTTGGGTAGTGTAGATATAAAACTGTTGAAATCATGGCCCCAACGGGTAAGACGAATTCGGAATCCAAATTTTTTTTATAGAAATGTAAAGAACAAATTTTTAAAAATCTTCTCCTCAAGAACCACTGAGCCAGGAAAGCTGAAAATAATATAAAAACTTCGTTAGGTAGTGTTGATATTAAATTGTTAAAATCATTACCCCCGAGGGTAGGGCGGAGCCACAATAGGTAATCCATGCTTTACATAGAAATGTATAGAACAAATCTGTAAAATACAACAAATTTTCAAAATTTCTTCTCAAGAACCACTTGGCAAGGAAAGTTGAAACTTATGTGAAAGCATACTTGGGTAGTGTAGATATCAAACTGTTAAAACATGAACCCCGAGGGTTGGGTTGGGCCACAATAGGGAATCCATGCTTTACATAGAAATGTATAGAACAAATCTGTAAAATTCCACTTCTCAAGAACCACTGGGCTAGGAAAGCTGAAACTTATGTGGAAACATCCTTGGGTAGTGTTTATGTAGAATTGTTATAATCATCACCTCCGAGGGTAGGGCGGAGCCACAATAGAGAATCTAAGTTTTACATAGAAATGTATAGAACAAATCTTTTAAAATCTTCCTCTCAAGAACTACTGGGCCAAGAAAGCTGAAAGTTATGTTGAAGCATATTTCGGTAGTGTACATATTAGATTGTTAAAACCATTATCCTAAGGGGCAGAGTGGGGCCACAATAGGGAATCCAATTTTTACATAGAAATGTATAGAACAAATTTTTAGAATTTCTTCTTAAGAACCACTGGGCCCGGAAAGCTGAAACTTATGTGGAAGCATCCTTGGGTAGTGTACATGTTAAATTGTAAAAATCATGACCAACAGGGGTAGGGCAGGGCCACAATAGGGAATCCATGTTTTACATAGAAATGTATAGAACAAATCTGTAAAATTCCTTTTCTCAAGAACCACTGAGCTAGGAAAGATGAAACTTTTTTGGAAGCATCCTTGGCTAGTGTTAATATTGAATTGTTAAAATCAAGACCTCTGTGGGTAGGGCGGGGCCACAATAAGGAATCCAATTTTTACATGGAAATGTATAGAACAAATCTTTAAAAATCTTCTTCTTAAGAACCACTGGACCAGGAAAGCTGAAACTTATGTGAAAGCATCCTTGGGCAGTGTAGATATAAAATTTTTAAAACCATGACCTGTAAAGGGTAGGGCGGGGCCACAATAGGGAATCCAATTTTTACATAGAAATGTATTGAACAAATCTGTAAAATTCCTCTTCCCGAAAACCACTTTGCTGGGAAAGCTGAAACTTATTTGGAAGCACCCTTGGGTAGTGTTAATATTGAATTTTTAATGGCATGACCCCCAGGGGCCGGGCAAAGCCACAAAAGGGAATCCAAGTATTACATTGAAATGTATAGAACAAATCTTTAAAAATCTTCTTCTCAAGAACCACTGGACCTGGAAAGCTGAAACGTATGTGGAAGCATCCTTGGGTAGTGTAGATATTATAATTGTTAAAACCATGGCCCCATGGGGTAGAGTGGGGCAACAATAGGGAATCAAAATTTTATATTGAAATGTATAGAACAAATCTTTGAAAATCTTCTTCTCAAAAACCACTGAGCCAGGAAAGCTGAAACTTTTGTGGAAGCATCCTTTGGTAGTGAAGATATTTAATTGGTAAAATCATGTCCAGCGGGACTAGGGCAGGGCCACAGTAGGGAATCCATGTTTTACATTGAAATATATAGAACATTTTTCATCATTTCTTCTCAAGAACCACTGGGCCATTAAACCTTAAACTTATTTGGAAGCATCCTTGTGTAGTGTAGATATTAACATGTTAACATAATGGCCGCAATGGGTATGGCGGGGCCACAATAGGGAATCCAAGTTTAACATAGAAATATATAGTACAAATCTTTAAAAAAAAACTTATTCTCAACAACAACAAGGCTAGGAAAACATCTCATGTGGAAACATTATTTGGTAGTGTAGATATCAAATTGTTATAATCATGGCCCCAAGGAGTAGGACGGGGCCACAATTTGGAATCCATGCTTTACATAGAAATGTTAAGAACAAATTTTAAAAAATCTTCTCAAGAACCACTGGGCCAAGAAAGCTGAAAATTATGTGGAAACATACTTGGGTAGTGTAGATATTAAATTGTTATAGCCTGAACCCAAGGGGTAGGGCGGGGCCACAATAGGGAATCTAATTTCTACATGAAAATGTATAGAACAATTTTTTAAAATTTCTTCTTAAGAACCACTGGACCAGGAAAGCTGAAACTTATGTGAAAGCATCCTTGAGTAGTGTAGATATTAAATTTTTAAAATCATTACCCCCCGAGGGTAGGTCGGGGCAACAATAGGGAATCCAAGTTTAACATAGAAATATATAGATCAAATCTGTAAAATTCCTCTTCTCAAGAACCACTGGGCCAGTAGAGCCGAAATTTATGTGTAAGCATCCTTCGGAAGTGTAAATATTAAATTATTTAAATCATGACCCCCAAAGGTTGGGCGGGGTCACATGGGAATCCAAGTTTTAAATATTTAAAAATCTTCTTCTCAAGAACAACATGGCCAGGAAAGCTGAGATTTATGTGTAAGCATTCTTGGGTAGTGTAGATATTAGATTGTTAAAATAATGGTCGCAATGGGTAGGGCGGTGCCACAATAGGGAATCCAATTTTTTCAAAGAAATGTATAGAACAAATCTTTAAAAATCTTCTCCTTAGGAACCACTGATCAAGGAAAGCTGAATCTTATGTGGAAGCATCCTTGCCAATTGAAGATATTAAATTGTTAAAATCATGACCAACGGGGGTAGGGCAGGGCCACAATAGGGAATCCATGTTTTACATTGAAATGTATAGAACAAATTTCATAATTTGTTCTCAAGAAGCACTGGGCCAGGAAACCTGAACCTTATGTGGAAGCATCCTTGGGTAGTGTAGATATAAAGTTGTAAAAATCATGACCGCAATGCGTAGGGCGGGGCCACAATAGGGAATCCTAGTTTTACATAGACATGTATAGAACAAATATTTAAACAACTTATTCTCAAGAACAAGTAGGCCAAGAAAACTGATCTCATGTGGAAGCATCCTTGGAAAGTGTAGATATCAAATTGTTATAATCATGGCCCCAAGGGATAGGACGAAGCCACAATTGGAATCCAAGTTTTTCATACAAATGTAAAGAACAAATATTTAAAAATCTTCTTCTCAAGAACCACTAGGCCAGGAAAGCTGAAACTTATGCAGAAGCATACTTGGGTAGTGTATATATTAAATTGTTAAAACCATGACCCCGTGGGGTACAGTTGGGCCACAATAAGGGAATCCAATTTTTACACAGAAATGTATAGAACAAATTTTTAAAATTTCTTAAGAACCACTGGGCCAGGAAAGCTGACACTTATGTGAAATCATTCTTGGGAAGTGTAGTTATTAAATTGTTAAAATCATGACCCCTGAGGGTAGGGCCACAATAGGGAATCCGAGTTTTACATTGAAATGTATAGAACAAATATTTAAAAATCTTCTCCTCAAGAACCACTGGGCCAGGAAAAATGAAACTAATATGGAAGCATTCTTGGGTAGTGAAGATATAACATTGTTCAAATCATGACCCCCGGTGATAGGGAGGGGCCGAAATAGGGAATCCAAGTTTTACATAGAAATGTTTAGAACAAATCTTTAAAAATCTTCTCAAGAACCACTTTGCCAGGAAAGCTGAAACGTATGTGTAAGCATTCCTGGGTAATTTAAAAATGAAATCATTACCTTGGTTAGGGCGGGGCCACAATAGGGAATCCAATTTTTACATAGAAATGTATCTAACAAATCTGTAAAACTCCTCTTCTCAAGAACCACTTGGCTAGGAAAGCTGAAACTTATGTGGAAGCATCCTTGGTTAGTGTACATATTCAATTGTTAAAATCATGACACAAAGGGGTAGGGTTGGCCCACTACAGGGAATCCAAGTTTAAATAGAAATGTATAGAACAAATTTTTAAAAATCTTCTCAAGAACCACTGGGCTAAGAAAGCTTAAACTTTTGTGGAAGCATCCTTCGGTAAAGTTGATATTAAATTGTTAAAACCATGGCCCCCGGGGGTAGGGCGGGGCCAATTTTTACATAGAAATGTATAGAACAAATCTTTTAAAATCTTCTCCTCAAGAACCACGGGGCCACGAAAGCTGAAACTAATATGGAAGCATCCTTGGGTAGTGTAAATATTCAATTGTTAAAATCTTGACCCCCTAGCGTAGGGCGGGGCCACAATAGGGAATCCAAGTTTTACATAGAAATGTATAAAACAAATCTTTAAAAATCTTCTTCACAAGAACCACAAGGCCAGGAAAGCTGAAACTTATGTGGAAGCATACTTGGGTAGTGTAGATACTAAATTGTTAAAATCATGACCCCCGGTAATACGGTACGGTCAGAATAGGATTCCAATCTTTACATAGTAATATATAGAAGAAATCTTTAAAAATCTTCCTCTCATGAACCACTGGACCAGGAAAGCTTAAACTTATGTGGAAGAATCCTTGGGTAGTGTTAATATTTGATTGGAAAAATCATGACCCCCCGGTGATACAGTAGGGCCCTATAGGGAATCCAAATTTTACCTAAAAATGTATAGGACAAATCTTTAAAAATCTTCTTCTAAAAAACCACTGCGCCAAGAAAGTTGAATTTTTTATGGAAGCATCCTTGAGTAGTATACATATTCAATTGTTAAAACCATGACCCCAAGGAGTAGGGCGGGGCTACAGTAGGGAATCCAATTTTAATGAATAAATGTATATAACAAATCTTTAAAATTTCTTCTTAAGAACCACTGGGCCAGGAAAGCTGAAACTTATGTGGAAGCATCCTTGGGAAGTGTAGATATTTATTAGTAAAAAACCATGACCCCCGAGGGTAGGACGGGGCCATAATAGGGAATCCAAGTTTTACGTAGAAATGTATAGAACATATCTTTAAAAATCTTCTCCTCAAGAATCACTGATCCATGAAAAATGAAATTTGTGTGGAAGCATCCTTGGGAAGTGAAGATATTAAATTGTTAAAATCAAACCCCCCTAGGGTAGGGCGGGGCCACAATAGGGAATCCAAATTATACATGGAAATGTTAGGAACAAATCTTTAAAAATCTTCTTCTCAAGTACCACTGGGCCAGGAAAGCTGAATCTTATAACGAAGCATCCTTGGGTAGTGTAGATATTAAATTGTTAAAATCATGGTCGCAATGGGTAGGGCGGGGCCACAATAGGGAATCTAAGTTTTACATTGAAATGTATAGAACAAATCTTTAAAAAACTTTAAAAACTATTTCTCAAGAACAACTAGGCCAGGAAAACTGATCTCATGTGGAAGCATCCTTGGGATATGTAGATATCAAATTGTTAAAATCATGACCCAAGGGGTAGGACGGGGCCAAAATAGGGAATCCAAATTTTACATAGAAATGTAAAGAACAAATCTTTAAAAATCTTCTTCTCAAGAACCACTGGGCCAGGAAAGCTGAAACTTATATGAATGCATCCTTGGGTAGTGTAGATATTAAATTGTTCAAATCATGGCCCCATGGGGTAGGGCGGGGCAACAATAGGGGAAAAATTTACATAGAAGTGTATAGAACAAATCCTTAAAAATCTTCTTCTCAAGAACCACTGGGCCAGGAAAGCTGAAACTCATATGAGAGCATCCTTGAGCAGGGTAGATATAAAATCGTTAAAATCATGACCCATAAAGGGTAGGCCGGGGCCACAATAGGGAGTCCAAGTTTTACATAGAAATGTAAAGAACAAATCTTTCAAAAACTTATTCTCAAGAACAACTAGGCCAGGAAAACTGATCTCATGTGGATGCATCCTTGGGTAGAGTAGATATCAAATTGTTAAAATCATGACCCAAGGGGTATGACGGGGCCACAATTCGGAATCCAAGTTTTACGTAGAAATGTAAAGAACAATTTTTTTAAAATCTTCTCAAGAACCACTTGGCCAGGAAAGCTGAAACTTATGTGGAAGCATGCTTGGGTAGTGTAGATATTAAATTGTTAAAACCATAACCCCAAGGGGTAGGGGTGGGCCACAATAGGGAATCCAATTTTTATATAATGTATAGAACAAATTTTGAAAATTTCTTCTTAAGAACCACAGGGCCAGGAAAACTGAAACTTATGTGAAAGCATCCTTGGGATGTTTTCAGTACCGACCGGACACAACCTAACAGAAAGCGAACCCGGAGCGGACCCCGGGTTCGCTCTCTGGGTCCGCTTCGGGTTCGCTCTGGGTCCGCTAGGGCTGACCCCGAGCGAACCCGGAGCGCACCCAAAGCGAACCAGTAGCGGACCCCGAGCGAACCTGAAGCGGACCCAGAGAGCGAACCCAAAATTCAGTAGCGGTCCCAGAAAGTGATCGCGCGTTCGGTATTTCTTTACAGAGCTGTCAATCAGTATTAGCGATTAACCAATCAGCGCGTCAACCAATCAAAATAGCATATTGATCTGTCTATTTGGATAAAAGATCGAACGTGTTGATTTAATTCAATGTAAATCCAAACATTGTAAATACAAGCAAAACGTGTAAAGTTACAATGTAAATCTATTATGATACTGTAAATCACTTTTTATTCGCGAGAACTTAATTTTCGCGTAATTACGCGAGTCCGTCTGCTCGCGGAAATTTTATTCTCGCGTATAATTGTATTATTAATACAACAGAATTAATTTTATTA
>PRKT01001190.1:80276-92015 GCA_003671525.1 Saccostrea glomerata | reverse complement strand
TTTTTCAAAAATCTTCTTCCAAAGAACCACTAGGCCAGGAAAGCTAAGACTTTTGTGGAAGTATCCTTCGGTAAAGTAGATTCTAAATTGTTAAAACCATGACCCCCGAAGGTAGGGCGGGGCCACAATAGGGAATCCAATTTTTACATAGAAATGTATCGAACGAATTTTTTTAATTTCTTCGTAAGAGCCACTGTGCCAGGAATGCTGAAATTTATGTTGAAGCATCCTTGGGTAGTGTATATATTAAATTATTAAAATCTTGACCCCCGAGGTTAGGGCGGGGCCAAAATAGGGAATCCAAGTTTTACACAGAAATGTATAGAACAAATCTGTAAAAATCTTTCTCAAGAACCACTAGGCCAGGAAAGCTGAAACTTATCTGGAAGCATACTTGGGTAGTGTAGATTTTAAATTGTTAAAATCATGACCCCCGGTAATACGGTAGGGCCACAATAGGGAATCCAAATTTTACATAGAAATATATGGAAGACATTTTTCAAAATCTTCCTCTCATGAACCACTACACAAGGAAGGCTTAAACTTATGTGGAAGAATCCTTGGGTAGTGTTAATATTAAATTGGAAAAATCATGACCCCCGGTGATACGGTTGGCCCACAATAGGGAATCTAAGTTTTACATAGAAAGGTATAAAACAAATTTTTAAAAATCTTCTTCTCAAGAACCACTGCGCCAAGAAAGCTGAAACTTTTGTGGAAGCATCCTTGGGTAGTATACATATTCAATTGTTAAAACCATGACCCCAACGGGAAGGGCGGGGCCACAATAGGGAATCCAAGTTTTACATAGAAATGTATAGAACAAAACTTTGAAATTTCTTCTTAAGAACCACTGGGCCAGGAAAGCTGAAACTTTTGTGGAAGCATCCTTGGGAAGTGTAGATATAAATTGTTAAACCAAGACCCCCGAGGGTAGGGCGAACCATAATTGTGAATCCAAGTTTCATATAGAAATGCATAAAACAAATTTTTACAAATCTTCCTCTCAAGAACCACTCCGCCAAGAAAGCTGAAACTTTTGTGGAAGCATCCTTGGGAAGTGTAGATATTAATTGTTAAACCAAGACCCCCGAGGGTAGGGCAGGACCATAATTGGGAATGTAAGTTTTACATAGAAATGTATAGAACAAATCTTTAAAAATCTTCTTCTCAAAAACCACTGGGCCAGGAAAGCTGAAACTTGTGTGGAAGCATCCTTAAGAAGTTAAGATATTAAATTGTTAAAATCAAACCCCCCTAGGGTAGGGCGGGGCCACAATAGGGAATCCAAATTTTACATAGAAATGTAAAGAACAAATCTTTTAAAATCTTCTTCTCAAGAACCACTGAGCCAGGAAAGCCGAAACTTATATGGATGCATCCTTGGGTAGTGTAGATATTAAATTGTTAAAATCGTGACCCCATGGCGTAGGGCGGGGCAACAATTGGGAATCAAAATTTTATATTGAAATGTGTAGAACAAATCCTTGAAAATCTTCTTATCAAGAGCCACTGGGCCAGAAGAGCTGAAACTAATATGGAAGCATCCATGGGCAGTGTAGATATAAAATCGTTAAAACCATGACCCGTAAAGGGTAGGGCGGGGCTACATTAGGTTATCCAATTTTTATATAGAAATGTATAGAACAAATCTGTAAAAAAACTTATTCTCAAGAACAACTAGGCCAGGAAATCTGATCTCATGTGGAAGCATCCTTGGGATGTGTAGATATCAAATTGTTAAAATCATGACCCAAGGGGTAGGACGGGGCCACAATTGGGATTCCAAGTTTTACATAGAAATGTGAAGAACAAATTTTTAAAAATCTTCTTCTCAAGAACCACTAGGCCAGGAAAGCTGAAACCTATTTGGAAGCATACTTGGGTAGTGTAGATATTAAATTGTTAAAACCATGACCCCATGACTCCCGGGGGTAGGGTGGGGTAGTATAGGGAATCCAATTTTTACATAGAAATGTGTAGAACAAATTTTGAAAATTTCTTCTTAAGAACCACTGGGCCAGGAAAACTGAAACTTAAATGGATGCATCCTTGGGTAGTGTAGATGTTAAATTGTTAAAATCATGGCCCCATGGGGTAGGGCGGGGCAACAATTGGGAATCAAAATATTATATTGAAATATATAGAACAAATCCTTGAAAATTTTCTTCTCAAGAACCACTGGGTCAGCAAAGCTGAAACTTTTGTGGAAGCATCCTTGGGTAGTGTAGATATTAAATTGTTAAAACCATGGCCCCCGGGGGTAGGGTGGGGCCACAATAGGGAATCCAATTTTTACATAGAAATGTGTAGAACAATTTTTTTAAATTTCTTCTTAAGAACCACTGGGCCAGGAATGCTTAAACTTATGTTGAAGCATCCTTGGGTAGTGTAGATTTTAAATTGTTAAAATCTTGACCCCCGAGGGTAGGGCGGGGCCACAATAGGAAATCCAAGTTTTACAAAGAAATGTATAGAACAAATCTTTAAAAATTCTCCTCAAGAACCACTGGGCAAGGAAAGCTGAAACTAATATGGAAGCATCCTTTGGCAGTGTTGATGTAAAATCGTTAAAACCATGACCCGTAAAGGGTAGGGCGGGGCCACAATAGGGAATCCAAGTTTTACATAGAAATGTTTAGAACAAATCTTTAAAAATCTTCTTCTCAGGAACCACTGATCCATGAAAGCTGAAACTTATGTGGAAGCATGCTTTGGTAGTGTTTATATTGAATTGTTAAAGTCATGACTCCCTGGGTTAGGCCGGGGCCACAATAGGGAATCCAATTTTCATATAGAAATGCATTGAACAAATTTTAAAGATCTTCTACTCAAAACCACTGGGCCAGGAAAACTTTTTTGGAAGCATCCTTCGATAAAGTAGATACTAAATTGTTAAAACCATGACCCCGAAGGTAGGGCGGGGCCATAATAGGGAATCCAATTTTTACATAGAAATGTATAGAACAATTTTTTAAAATTTCTTATTAAGAACCACTGGGCCAGGAAAGCTGAAACTTATGTGGAAGCATCCTTGGGTAGAAAAGATATTGAATTGTTAAAATCGTGACCCAATGGGGCAGGGCAAGGCCACAAAAGGGAATCAAATTTTTACATAGAAATGTATCGAACAAATTTTTAAAATTTCTTCTTAAGAACCACTGGGCCAGGAAAGCTGAAACTTAAATGGATGCATCCTTGGGTAGTGTAGATATTAAATTGTTAAAATCATTGCCCCATGGGGTAGGTTGGGGTTCTTTTCAAGAACCACTGTGCCAGGAAAGCTGAAATTTATGTGGAAGCATCCTTGGTTAGTGTACATATTCATTTGTTAAAATCATGACCCAAAGGGGTAGGGTGGGGACACTATAGGGAGTCCAAGTTTTACATAGAAATGATAGAACAAATACTTTAAAATCTTCTTCTCAAGAACCACTGGGCCAGGAAAGCTGAAACTTATGTGGAAGCATCCTTCATCCTTCGGTAATGTAGATTTTAAATTGTTAAAACCATGGCCCCCGGGGGTAGGGTGGGGCCACAATAGGGAATCCAAATTTTACATAGAAAGGTATAGAACAAATCTGTAAAAATCTTCTTAAGAACCACTGGGCCAGGAAAGCTCAAATTTATGTGGAAGCATCCTTAGGAACTTTAGATAATAAATTGTTAAAATCATGGTCCCCGAGGGTAAGGCGGGGCCACAAATGAGAATCCAATTATTACATAGAAATGTATAGAACAAATCTGTATAACTCCTCTTCTCAAGAACCACTGGGCCAGAAGAGATGAAATTTATGAGTAAGCATCCTTGGGAAGTGTAGATATCAAATTGTTAAAATCATGACCCCAAAGGTTGGGCGACGCCACAATAGGGAATCCAAGTTTTACATAGAAATGTATAGAACAAATCTTTAAAAATCTTCTCCTCAAGAACCACTGGGCCAGGAAAGCTGAAACTAATATGGAAGCGTCCTTGGGCAGCGTAGATATAAAATCGTTAAAACCATGACCCGTAAAGGGTAGGACGGGGCCAGAATAGGGAATCCAAGTTTTACATAGAAATGTTTAGAACAAATCTTTAAAAATCTTCTTCTCAGGAACCACTGATCCGGGAAAGCTGAAACTTATGTGGAAGCATCCTTTGGTAGTGTTAATATTGAATTGTTAAAATAATGACTCCCTGGGTAAGGCCGAGGCCACAATAGGGAATCCAATTTTTATAAAGAAATGAATGGAAAATTTTTTCAAAAATCTTCTTCCAAAGAACCACTAGGCCAGGAAAGCTAAGACTTTTGTGGAAGTATCCTTCGGTAAAGTAGATTCTAAATTGTTAAAACCATGACCCCCGAAGGTAGGGCGGGGCCACAATAGGGAATCCAATTTTTACATAGAAATGTATCGAACGAATTTTTTTAATTTCTTCGTAAGAGCCACTGTGCCAGGAATGCTGAAATTTATGTTGAAGCATCCTTGGGTAGTGTATATATTAAATTATTAAAATCTTGACCCCCGAGGTTAGGGCGGGGCCAAAATAGGGAATCCAAGTTTTACACAGAAATGTATAGAACAAATCTGTAAAAATCTTTCTCAAGAACCACTAGGCCAGGAAAGCTGAAACTTATCTGGAAGCATACTTGGGTAGTGTAGATTTTAAATTGTTAAAATCATGACCCCCGGTAATACGGTAGGGCCACAATAGGGAATCCAAATTTTACATAGAAATATATGGAAGACATTTTTCAAAATCTTCCTCTCATGAACCACTACACAAGGAAGGCTTAAACTTATGTGGAAGAATCCTTGGGTAGTGTTAATATTAAATTGGAAAAATCATGACCCCCGGTGATACGGTTGGAATAGACTTGTATCAAGAGAGATCACCCTTAGTTAAATCTGTGATTAGATGAGTCCATGTTTACAAACTTAGGTGTTTTCTGTAAGGTTACAAAGAACACTGTCGTCATTAAGTATTGAACTAAAGCTTTTTTTCAAATAAATCAAAATTAATTCACAATAGCAAACAAAATAACATGCAAGTCTGTTTATGCCCCTTTAATTAATATACAGAAAGGTTAAAGATGGTAAAAATACTATTGATTTTTGTAGACTAAGAGTCTATACTTATTTTAAAAAGATTTTCTTTATATATAATTATGAATTTTCTTTTACAGTATGTTGCATTTCTGTGATAAGAGTTGATTACATGAGAGTTGTTAAGATGACCACTGCCAGGTGTCAGGACAGTGACCCTGTAGTCTGTCTGTTGTCTGTCTGTGGTTCACACTCTTTGTTCTCAGTGTCTGCTGAAGTACTCAGATTCTCCATATCATGGCACATAACATCAGAAATGTCCACCTCATTCCCCCTAGAGTCTGTTTTACAGGGTGTCATATCACTCTTGGGGTCTGATTCACATTTTGTGATTTCACTCTTGGGGTCTGATTTACATGTTTTGATTTCACTATTGAGGTCTGATTCACATTTTTTACTTTCACTCTTGGGACCTGATTCACATTTTGTGATTTCACTCTTGAGGTCTGATTCACATTTTGTAGTTTCACACTTCGGGTCTGATAAACATGTATTTTCACTCTTAGGTTCTGCCTCACATTGTGTCTTGTCCTCTGCCGAGTCTATCCTACATGGTGTCTGATCAGCCTTAAGTTCTGTCTCACACAGCACCTTATCACACTGACTTCTGTCAGATGACAGATTGAGTTCATCTACAGTATCCTCCTCACTGCTGTCATCCTCACTGCTTGTCTCAGAATTTTCCTGCAGTTGTCGGAGGTCCTCTAAGCGGGACTTGGTTTGATCCACCCAGTTCTGGATTCTCTCTGAATCAATCACCTTCCCTCGCTGTAGTGTGTTACTTGGACTCTCTGTACTTTTGGGTGTTCCATGTCTTGATCTTTCACCAGGGTCAGCCAGAAGAGTAGAGCTGCCATCACCAAGTGTGCGAGATGAATGGGTGGAAATAGCGTCACAGTTATCAACTGTTCGTCCTGAGTTCTGAGACAGGATCTCAGTGCTTAGGTCATATGTACTGCTGTGAATGGAGTCTATATGAGGCAAGGCTTTCATTGTATCCTCCTCTGATGATGGATCGCTGTCTGATGAACCTTCGTCATGGTGATGACCTTTAGTGACCCCTTCTTCTGTGTCCGCTTCATTACCCTCGTCAACATCCAGCTGGGGGTAAATAAGTCTCATCTGTGACTCAAACGCTGCTTGTATGCACTCGCGACTAATGGGGGCAGGAGGATTTTTCTTGGTTCTAGGAAGCTCATATCCTGCCGAGTCTGTTTCTGGCTCAGAATGGGGATAGTTCTCAGATATCGGTTCAGACAGCAGACTGCTAGTGAAGCTGAGCACACTGGCTCCGGAGGGGGTCCGGGAGTGTCCCATGTGAGCGTAGATGTGGGGGACAGCCGCGGCCGCCCCCAGGGTGGGGTAGTCCCTGATCTCGCGCTCGATCACATTCACCATCTCCTTGTACGACTGTCTGGCCTGCTCTGACAGCTCCATCAGGTTATGGAAGTTCTCCTTTGAAAAACAATATTCTGTACCTGATTACAAGTATTAACCGCTATTTGTAATACAGTAAAGCACACTTACAGCAAACATGCCTATAATGAATTGATGCTTATAGCAAGATAACTTTCAATCCCTGTGGGTTTTAAACATACTGAAAAATTAACCCATATAATGAATTACATTCAAAACGAAGCAAATTGCCCCATTTCCTTGCACTTCTTTTACTGTATATATTATATCACAATGAAGTGTAAGATTTACACGACACCTTTCTGGTGGCTCAAAACAGAAGAACAATCATGTGACTAGGGTGTATTATGGACTTGCCTCAGTTCCACTGTAATTAAAGATTCCAACAACACTGACGGGAACCAGTTTAGCACAGGCTCGACCAAGAGCACGCCGCCCCAGGGCAAACACAAACGGAACATTCTGATCATTACACAAGTTTAAAATGTTGTTTAAGGCATCGTCCAGTCCACCTGTTAAAAAACAAATATACATGTGTACTACTTATTTTTGAGAGATAAAATATACAATGCCACACATTATATAATTTATTTTTTAAAAATTTGAAGGCTGGTGAGATTGCATTTTGAAACTGATTACCTTATTGTATAGCAGTTAATTTTAGCAGAGTGTTAAGTTTGCCTTTAAGCATTTCATAGTAGCCCCCTAAAATTTCTTGTTCATCTACAAAGAGTTGAAACCCTGTTTCCACTAAAATTAATTAAGGTAGGATTCTTCTCTGGTTTTCTGACTAAATGAAACAGTCAATGACTCAATGTATATTTCCTGATATGTCTTATATATTTAGGTGAAAGTAACTTTTCTTTCCTTTACAACTTTAAATAGAAATGGTAGACTGTGTTTGAAAACAAGCAGGGACTAATGGTGAATAATATGTGTACAAATTTTCAGACAAATCCTTCCAATAGTTTCTGAGTAATGGTCCATACAAAATCTCGTCTACAGACAGACGGACAGACGGGCAGACAGACATGTTGATTCCAATATACCCCCCCCTAAACTTAGTTTGCTGGGGGTATAAATATCTGAATATGCATTTTTATAAATATATTTTCTTGTAAAAAAAAAAAACTGTGCCAAATTTGAAGTTTGTCATGTAACTAGGACTGAAGTGAAATGAGATATAGTTTTACTCTGGGTATGGACATTTACTTAAGTAAAAATGTGAAGGCCTAATTAATTACAAGAAGGGAGGAATTGCACATCAGCCAAAATTAAGATTCTATACAAAATAAGCTGTATATAAGCCACAAAAGCAACTAATTGACAATACCGTAAACCAACTTTTATTCACAGTGACTTTATTTCGCGGTTTACTGGTTTTAAAGTGGTTTGGGATGATAAATTTTTGCGATCAAGCCTTTTTTTATCTTTTGATAATAGGCACAGAGACTTAGGACCAGTTTGTGGCGAGAAATATTCGCAATGACGAGGCTCATAAGAAACTCTCAAAATTTTCTTGCACATGAATAAAAGTTGGTTTACAGTAAATGGTACCAATAAAAGCACCCATATCTATGATGAAATGGACCATTTCACATATTAAAATGATTAACATAAATGATTCTCATGCAATCTGGGAATTATCTTAACATTAAACTGGGATCAACAAGTGAAGATGAGATGTACTGAATAATAGAAGATTTTCTGTACTATAACATAACACAGACTGTTGGCTGGTTTTCTGTATGACATGACAGAGACCTTACTTTATGGATGAGGATGACATGGACAGTGGTACAAGGATAACCTACAACTCAAGATAACACTTTTTAGCATGAAAAGCATTTTTAAGGGGCATGGACACTTGCTTAATTATAATTTTTAAAAATTTCCATACATTTTAATGACCTTCAAAATTCAAGAGTATTACAGACCAGTTTATGCAGAAACCTGTATAGAAACTTATTTTATCAGAAAAAAATAGAAACTATCAGTTTGTTTGATATAAATCCTTGTACTTTTGTGAATAAAATGTATTATCCTTAATATTCAAAGAAAATGGGAAACCTGTGGTGTATATAAAAAATATGTTACATATATAAGGAAGAAGAGTGAAAAAAAACAAAAGGAAGAAAACCAAAACAACACACACTGTTGTCAGTGATGTAAGCAATGCACATAAAACACTCCCTGTAAAGTGTAAACATTAATTTTAACAGATTGTATGAAAAATGTTTCCAAACACAGGTGTTTGGTGTACACTAATGCAGAATACTCTTGTAATTTAGTATTTAAATGAAGCTATTTTTCAAATTAATAGGTTAATTCAAAATTGTAAACAAAATACAATGTAACAATGCAAGTGTGCCTATGCCCCATAATATACAGAAAGATCACACAATATTTTTATAGACTTGTATCAAGAGAGATCACCCTTAGTTAAATCTGTGATTAGATGAGTCCATGTTTACAAACTTAGGTGTTTTCTGTAAGGTTACAAAGAACACTGTCGTCATTAAGTATTGAACTATTGTGTTAGGTCTGAGGGAAGTTACCAAGCACCTGAAACTGAACAAAATAAAGCTAGTCATCATTTCCCCAAATCTGGAGAAAATTCAATCTAAAGGTTTTGTTGAGTTATTAGTAGACATACAGTGTTACAATATAAGAGCCATTTTCTTTAATGAGTTGAAATTTTACATAGGTGCTATGGCAGGAATAGTCTCAGAATTTCTCCAAACTCGGTATGAAAAAAGCCTTTGATACTGCTCCTATATAAAATTTGAGGTCATTATAAAGTCATTACAGACAATGGCCCTTAATTACTATGTCCATTTTATTTTTAACTCGGCATGGTGGCTCCACTGATTAGCAGATTAAAAGTCTGGATAAATGACTTTATAAAAGTTTCATAAACTTCTCTGATTCTGAAATGAAAACTGTTTAAATATAATGTGCAGGAAGATAAATGTACTGAACCATTATAGAATATCATATAGCGGGTTTTCTTGGCGGGTGTAAAATTTGGCATTTTGCCTGTTCATAGGTATGCCTATAATTTTAGCTTGAGGTAGGATTCTTCTCACACAAGACTGTAGTTCTTGTATTTAAAAATTAATGAAATTTTCATAGGATCAAGAAGATAATATTATTTAGAGATGGTATCAGTTAGATACATTTTAACCGTATTATATTAGAGTCAAGGTCATTACCTTTTCCCTGGACATTAAAGCTGAACATGATTCGTAAAAGGAATGTGTCCGCCAATTTTCTTCCCGAGTCTCGCTACTCTGCAAAACCATATATAAAGGCCAGGTCTTAGTCACTGTTCAGTGTAATCAGTCGACACAGGTGTGGACGGACGTATGCTATACAACACTGGGTAGCGAGAATGATAACGTAATACTTCGTCTAATGCAGGAAAGTAAGATACCAAATGAATATAAAATTATAGTTGTAAAAGTCAGTGCAGTATACAAGCAACACAGATAAATGTAACTGCAATAAAATGTAATCAAAGGTAATGCAAGATAACCAGCAAGAACACAGGTCACCATTCCACGCTGATACCCGTCACAATAAAGCAGTCAGGTGTAACGAATGCTAAGAGTATACCCTAGTGTTGATGTATTGTAGATATTAATGATATCTAAAATGGCGTATGCCTATTTACGAGTCGTGTTTAGCTTTAAGGTAAGTCACTCGTCAGCTTTTTAGAAAAGTTCACGCAGAAGCGTTTACTTCAAAACTACTTATTAAAATTTAATTTTTATAACATATTTAAATTCAACAATGTAAATTTTTTAACATTCAATGAAAAAACTGCTCAAAAATCTACAAAGAAGCAAGATTTATGAGGGACTATTTCATTTGGTGGAAGGATATTTAGCAGGAAATTCTGCAAATCTGCACATTTATAAAATTTAATGTAATGGAAACTTAGCCTCACATACTTTTACTCGGAGAATATTTTCCGTTTTGATATTGCTAAAAATATTTAATATAACACAGATAGGTTAACCTGACAGTACCTGTAATACACATACACAGATAGGTTAACCTGACAGTACCTGTAATACACATACACAGATAGGTTAACCTGGCAGTACCTGTAATACACATACAGAGATAGGTTAACCTGACAGTACCTGTAATACACATACACAGAAAGGTTAACCTGACAGTACCTGTAATACACATACACAGACAGGTTAACCTG
The DNA here is from genome assembly GCA_003671525.1 of Saccostrea glomerata. Lineage (NCBI taxonomy): Eukaryota > Metazoa > Mollusca > Bivalvia > Ostreida > Ostreidae > Saccostrea > Saccostrea glomerata. The sequence continues at coordinate 81,286 of PRKT01001190.1, read as the reverse complement.
ACTGTACCTGTAATACACATACAGCCTACTCCGGATATATTGAAATTCAGGGGACCATGCAAATCATTTCAATATATCCGTAATTCAATGTAAGCGAAATCTTCCAGTCGCTATTTTTACAAGTTCAATCCCAATCTAAAATAAAGAAGAACAAACCCAAACAAATTAATTTTTTTTTCATCGTTTATCTACAACAGTGAACAGATTACATAGAATATGAGTTTGTGAAAGTTTAAATATTTTTTTTTATTTCTGTTTCATTGAAAAGACAATATTCAACCTCATTATTATTCCCCGATCGCATTTATTTACGTTTTGGAAAAAAATTACCAGACTTAAACGGTTGAGTACTGCTGAACGCTGCTTGTATTTCATCGTAAGTGTACTCGGGTTAATCAATCCCTTAGTTATTTCGAATTTAGGCATATCAATAGCCATTAACAGTACGTACTTAATTTCAAAGTTATATTTTTTTCCTTAGATCTATGGGGGTTACTGTATTACGTTTAGATGTTTAGTCTTGATATGTCCGTATCGTATACGTGGACGCAAAGATTTAACAGTGAATTATTTTATTTCGTAAGAGCATGCAGTATAAAAACACATAAGGTGAAAACTTAATTATTCACACTTTTATATATCAACTGGTCAATCAGGCATAATTACTGTCACCAACCCTAACGAAAGCCGCCAGGGAGTACTTCAATATAACCGTTATGAAAACAACTCATTATCACCTGTGGGGACCGATTAGTGGCTTTAATATAAGCGAAATTTCAATATATCCGATTTCAATATAACCGTTATTTTAATGCAAAGAATATGAGAGGCAAACACTGGGGATTTATTTCTATTTCAAAATAAGCATAATTTCAAAATAAGCGAGTTCAATATAAGTGGAGTAAGCTGTACACAGATAGGTTAACTTGACAGTACCTGTAATACACATACACACATAGGTTAACCTGACAGTACCTGTAATACACATACACAGATAGGTTAACCTGACA
>PRKT01001190.1:54920-71427 GCA_003671525.1 Saccostrea glomerata | reverse complement strand
GGGCAACAAAAAATTGTCATCTGAGGGAATGTAAATGAAAGAGAAATTCAATTTTTTTCTAATGTTTAAAAAATCTGTTCATCAGATCCGTGTACCAAACTTTAAAACCAGAAGTCTCTGTCGAGACTGTAGCTCTACTGGTTTGTACTTATAATAAAGGATGAGAAAAGTAGCAGTTGGGACATAAAACTTTCCAGAAGCAATACCTAGAATAATGATCCTTGATTAAGTCTATTTTTGTGGCAAAATTGTGATAAGGCTGCAACAGTAGGAGTAGCTTTTAGTAAAATTTTACAGAATTTTCAATTTTAGTTACCATGGCATCATCGAAATCAAAAACACAAAACTGATAATTATGTATCTTAGTGAAATTTACTTGTGTGCTAAGTTATATTGAAATCAAACCAAAACTGTAGGAGGAGTAGCATTTTAAAAGTATTTCACAGAAATTTCTATTTTTAGTTACCACAGCAACACTGTTCATCGAAAACAAAAACTGATACACAGAATTATGGATCTTAGTGAAGTCTATTTGTGTGCCAAGTTATACTGAAATCAAACCAAAACTGTAGGAGGAGTAGCATTTTAAAACTATTTCACAGAAATTTCTATTTTTAGTTACCATGGCAACACTTTTCATTGAAATCAAATCCGATATACAGAATTATGTATCTTAGTGTAGTCTACTTGGGTGTCAAGTTATATTGAAATCAGACCAAAACTGTAGGAGGAGTAGCATTTCGAAAAATTGTTTACAGGCAGACAGGCGGACAGCTAGACAGGCGGACGGACGATGGACACATTTCTATCGTATAAGCTCTTCTGGTCTCTGACCAATAGAGCTAATAAATAAAGTGCATGATACACCCGTCAAAAAATTACAATTTTCTTGAACAGTTTAGCATGTAAGAAAATTACATCAACCTTGATTCTAAGATTTCCATGATTTTTCCATTCCTTAAAATATTTATCCATCCCCTGTGATGTAGGCATTAATTATAATAAATATTACATCATTGATAGATGTCTATGCTGGTTGTGTTAGACCTTGTCAAATGCCCATCATATTAAACAATATCAAATTAGTCTTACCTTAATCTATACCAAATTAATTTTGAAAAGAAAAGGTGGCCATCAAATGACATATGCTATAAACTGACCAGCAGTTCTTCTGTCTAATCCCAAAGGATACAGATAAGACTGGTTGATCAGAGAGCCTTCCTACACTGAACTCATTAATCTTTAACTGGATGCTTGTCTACTCATTACTACCAAGAGATGAATGGTTCTGCACTATATCTACCATAAATTTTTTTTAAACATATAAAATACTTAAAGATTTTTTTTTTTGGTTGAGATTTAATGTCTGACAGGTTTTATTATGCAATTCATATGGACATGCTGATTCCATCCCACCCCATAACATTAGTTTTTAAATTAATAATATTATATAATATCAGATTAGTCTTTTATGCAATATCAAATTAGTTTTAATTACTTTTCATCAAATTTATTTTAAAACTTAGGCTAGCCAACAAGAGCTTTTTTAATCCAACAGGCTTAACCATTTGCCCAATACTCAAGGGATATAGATAGCACCAATGCTCTAGCTACCAGTTAGCTCCTCACACTAAACTCATTAATTTCTCTCTAATTTGACATGAATTTTATCAAAATTCTTCTTGACCAGTGCTTGATAATTACTCTCATGGGAGAGGTTGGATTTCTTTAACATACATTATATTTGTTATAGATTGCTGTCAATTATATGCTAAGAAAAATAAGTATTTTCTTGATTTAAAACTTTTTTAATAATAACAGTGCAATACTCTTACATTATTTGGGATATGAAAATGAATAGTAATAAGACACATTTTTTTTTTAATTTCACTTAAATTAAAGGTCACAGTGACCTTGAAATAGGTCGTGACACACCTTTTACCTAAGATGCACAAACTTTCCAAGTTTGATGATTTTAAGTCTTATAGTTTTCTAGTTATGGGCCGGAAAGGATTTTTCCATATTTGGCTATATCTTCTTAATAAAAGGTCAGAGCGACCTACTTTTTGTGCGCAACACACCTTCTATGCAAGATGCATCAGATGACAAAGTTTGATAATCCTAGGCCTAATAGTATAAAAGTTAAACGGAAACAAAAAAGCTAACAGACAGACAGACGGACACGAAGCCTATAACATAATACGTCCCGTCTTAAGACGGGCGCATAAAAAGCATAATTCAATAAAAACAAATTTTAATTTTCAGAGATTTTGAATCAGGAAAAAGAGAATATAGTTGGGTATTATTTCAGTTCAATCAAGTACAAGTTGAGTAAGCTGCATTCTGGGTTTTTTTGTAAGAATTCAAAGCTACAAAATATCCTAAGAACCATCCCTTTAACTTGATTGATAATTTAGGGCTACCTTTTTAGGAGAGCTGGGTTCCTTGGCTTTGTGTTTACCTTTCTAGGAGAGCTGGGTTTCTTGGCTTTGTGTTTACCTTTCTAGGAGAGCTGGGTTTCTTTGCTTTGTGTTTACCTTTCTAGGAGAGCTGGGTTCCTTGGCTTTGTGTTTACCTTTTTAGGAGAGCTGTGTTTCTTGGCTTTGTGTTTACCTTTCTAGGAGAGTTGGGTTTCTTGGCTTTGTGTTTACCTTTTTAGGAGAGCTGGGTTTCTTGGCTTTGTGTTTACCTTTATAGGAGAGCTGGGTTTCTTGCCTTTGTGTTTACCTTTTTAAGGGAGCTGGGTTTCTTGGCTTTAGGATTTTCTCTCTCCTTGCCCCTCTTCTGGGGAGCTGAAGAGTCCAATAAATTGTGTCCCAATCCAGGCTTCTAAAACATAGTCACATTCCATACCATAGTAAATACTTAGACATAGTTAAATTAAATTTTCAGTGACATAATTACCATTTGATACAAACATCCAGTACAAAATTTTGAACACCTCAGAAATGAAGGTATAATGTAACCATCATGTCTGTTTGTTTTGCAGTCAAACAGAAATAATTGGCATTAAAATTCTAATCTCAGATGATTTGATGTATATGTTTATATTTAGCTATGATGTGACACCTTGTTTTCCTTTGCTTTGACCTCTGAGGACTTGGTGACCTTCTGGTCAACTGGTTTCTTTGTCTCTGGTTTCTTTTTCTGAAAAAGTATATCAATTATTGGTTAAAAAACAAACACTTAATGACAACTACTCAACTAGAATACAGTCAAACCTTAATATTTCTAATATGTATGAGAAAAAACTTACAAATATCCAATGATTTGAGATATTGAGGCTGAAATACTTAACAAACTAGTGGTTAGGACTTTCAAATCACCTCAACATATTCATGGTATTTAAGATACATGTATCCATATTCGAGACAACAAAACTGTTGATTTGTCTATTATGAATATTTTCATACCAAGATAGAATATCTTATGGAGAGATCAAGCTAAGCAGTATTTGTTGACTACAATATTCCTCTTGACACCCCCTCACTATATATTCAGCCGACATATTTTTGTGCCTACTCTTATTTTTTTTTTCATAAAAAATTTATCAGTGTGAAGTGTGAACTATCCTTTTCTTTACCCAAGGGTGCTTTTAATGGTTGAAATTGACTTAAAAGTCTCATAAAATTACTTTGATGTAGTTCCTGTATGTGTGATGAAATTTAAGTATAAAAGTTACTTTGGTGAATATCATGTATGAATGACTTGCCTCTAGAGCATCAATCATAGCACTAAGATCTAGGGAGATCCCCTGCTTTGTTTTCTTTCCCGTGGGTTGGTTTTGAGCTGGCACTTTCAGTATTCCTGGCTGTGGGCTGCCTGTCTTGGATGTTCGAGGCTGACCCCCTGGAGTTGTAAGGGACGATGTCTGGTGGCCTCTCGTCTGACCCACGGGAGTCATGCTGGGTGTCTGGTGGCCCCGCCCCTGGGACTTGAGGTTCAGCTCCCTCAGCATCTGTTGCTCCAGACTGATCTCCGCTAGCTCCTCCTCCGCCGCCTGCTGTACTATCTCAATCTTTTTCCTGCGCCGTCTAGAGTTACGCATAGGGTCCCCCGAAGGATCTGTTACATAATTAGATTATTTATGTAATTGCATTTTCTGATATAACAAATGCCCCTTGAGACACAAGCCAAACCATTCTTATAATCACTGGCTTTCTAGGTCCACAGATCTATTTTGAATTCATATGAAGACTCTTCTCTTTTCAAATAATAGATTTGTTGTGCTTATCATTAAACTTACTTCTCATTTGTTATCCTACCTATTTCTGATCTTGAGTTTAGTTCTTCTGGTCTCTTCTGATCATTTTTTTGTGGTGATGTTTTAGTCTACAAAGTAGAAACATAAATTATTTATTTTGTAAAGCCTTGAAAAGCAGTTTTTCAGGAATTTTCAAGGTGACATGAGGTGGTGCTGACCTGTGACAGGACTGAGCTGTAGGAGACAGGAGGTGGTCTCTGAGCTGAGCCCATTCTACCCTGCCCAGCTCCTAGGTCTGGAAATTCCTCCTCATCCTGGAAGTAAAGCTCCACCCCTTGTGAATCCACCACTGGTTTCTCCTCTGCTGTCTCTGGATTCTCTCCTTTCTTTTTCTTTCTTTTCCTTCGATTTCTTTTTCTCTTCTTCTTTCCCTCGTTCCCACTTTCCTCTCCCTCGGTTTTCTTGCTCTCTGTCGGCCCTACCTCTGGCTCTGACTTTAGACTAGATTCTATCACAGGTTTGGATTGTGCAATAAAGGCATAGGAAAATATCTGTCGACCGGCCTCCTTTTCCCTGGCTTTTAGTGTCTGATTTGTGGATGTTTTTTCCACACTTTTTCCAGACTTGCTGGGTGTATTCTGTTGTGTGGTGACTAGTTCCCCAGGATGAGTACCGCTTGTGACTGGTTCGCCGGGCTGAGTACCGCTCGTGACCTGATTCTTCCTGTGGAGTGGACTATGATAACCGCTGTCCGAGTCCTCAGAAGAGCTCCCAATCACCCTACCCTTACCGGGGCTGACTAAGTTAGGATTGTACATAGGACTCGGATATTGTGCTAGAGTTTGATTAGCAAACTTCTCCGAAAATTCTGTAAGAAAAATGAACAAAAAATTAACACCTTACATTAACACATATAGTTAAATAATCAAAAACAAGTATAAATTGATATGTAATAAAACTTACATTTAATGTGATGATGGACAAGGATCCAAAAAAGAAAATTAGTACAGAAAATATTTTAAAATTCAAATCAATTCATATTTCAGAATTTTTGTCAACACCATACAGAAGTACTCATGAAGTAACTTCATATACTGTATAAGTTGAAATTTTAGCGAGATGCAAATTTAGCGATCTGTCCTTAAAAATCGGTATCTTAATTTTAGCGAGGAGAAATTTTAGCGATTTTAAAATGCCTACTAAAGAAGCTATTACATGTACAACTAAAAGGCAATTAATTTTTAGTGATTTTAAATTTTAGAGACCTCAGCATGCTCGCTCATAATGCCAAAATTAAATCCTCGCTCAAAATTCTGCTTATACTGTATTGTATATTCGCTTATTTCAGTCAACTCCATCTCAAAATGGGACTATAATGATCTTAAGAAATTATACTCATTAAGGAGCTTTTTTGGTGGGGGTTATGAAAAAGTTTTTATATGTGACCACTTTTTATAATTACATCTTAATCTTTACTCAAAGCTGTTTTTCTGCATGTGTTGAATGAAATCTTTTTATTCCTCTTATGCCGTCAAAAAATATGTTGAAATTTTCTGGAAACAAATTGTTCCACCTACCTACCAACCAAATTATTTTACCCTAGTCAGGAAAGGGTAAGCAAACACTTTTTTAAGGATGGTCCAATGAATAATATTCTTTTGCAAATGACTTGTGTTGAACTTTATTTTCACAAGGTTTTAGGAATACAGTGAGAGTTGACATGCTGAATGTAACATTACTGTGCTACCTGTCTGTACAGCAGTGTCCCTCATCTGTACTGACAGTTGACTTAGAGCTGTCTTCTCCTGACTGGCTCCACCACTTTTGATCCTCTCCCTCTTCTTACCCCTGGTGCCTGCTTTTGAGTCCTCTCTCTGACCATCACTGGTGTTACTCTTACCAGAGCTGTTTCGACTTCTCTGAATGAATGAATTGATTTGTGTAAGAATGTTAAATAATAGTTCACAGAGCAAGCCAGAATGACTAAAACTGGTTAAAACTACAAATACTGTGAGCACTGAACTTACAAAATTATTCATAACCTTCCTTCCATATTAGAAAAATGGCAAAGTCCATTTTTTGCTACAGGAACCCAAAATAAGATGAAATAGGAAATGCACAATTGAACTGAGTAAGAAAGTCTTTTTTATTCTGTGGCACCAGAGCAAATAAGAGATGGGTTACTAAAGTGTTACTGACATACCAAATATGCCATTGACTACTAACAACTCATCACTTTGCAATGTGCATATCTAATTAAATATGCTCTTGATTTTTTACAATGACATATGACTGTTTATGATGACTTTTGTCTTCTTTTACTGACTTTTGACTTCTTACAATGAGGTAGGTCTAGTTATAATGACTTTTGACTTCTTACAATGACTTGTGACTGCTAATGATTACTTTTGACTTCTTACAATAACTTTTGACTTCTAACAATGACTTGTGACTCCTTATGATGACTTTTGACTTCTTACAATGACTTTTGACTTCTTACAATGACTATTGACTTCTTACAATAACTTATGACTTTTGACCATAACTTATGACTTCTTACAATGACTTTTGACTTCTTACAATGACTATTGACTTCTTACAATGACTTGTGACTTCTTACAATGACTTGTGACTGCTTATGATGACTTTTAACTTCATACAATAATTTGTGACCGCTAATGACTTTTGACTTCTTACAATGATGTGTGACTTCTTACAATGACCTGTGATTGATTATGATAACTTTTGACTTCTTACAATGACTTGTGACTTCTTGCATTGACTTGTGACTGCTTATGATTACTTTTGACTTCTTACAATGACTTTTGACTTCTTACAATGATTTTTGACTTCTAACAATGACTTGTGACTTCTTACAATGACTTGCTACTGCTAATGATGACTTTTGACTTCCTACAATGACTTTTGACTTCTTACAATGACTTTGACTCCTTATCATGACTTGTGAGTGCTTATGATGTCTTTTGATTTCTTACATTAATTTATGACCGCTAATGATGACTTTGACTTTTTACAATGACATGTGACTTTTTACAATGACTTGTGATTGATTATGACTTTTGACTTCTTACAATGACTTGTGACTCCTTATGATGACTTTTGACTTCTTACAATAACTTGTGACTCCTTATGATGACTTGTGACTCCTTACAATAACTTGTGACTCCTTATGATGACTTAAAATTGCTTATGATGACTTGTAACTACACTGTGTTACCTGGTTCCATCTTTTTCCTTCACCACCACTCCCCCTCCTTTGCTCCCTCCTCCCCGTGTGCCCAGCTTTTCCCTCTCCCTCGCGGGGGGACCAGGCAGGTTTGGCAGGGCTCCTGGGTGATTCCTTTTGCAGTTCCTTGTCCTGATTGAACAGTACATCAGGTGGTGGGAAATTTAAGAAATTTATAGGTGGGACAGACGTAGGGGGCATCATCCACGTATTCTCCAGGGGCGGGGGAATGCTGGGATTGAAGTTCTGAGGCCCCGGCATCCTGCTCCCGTAACCTGTCAAATACACAACACACACATCATAAAAATGTACACTTTTAATGAGAGTTTTACTTAAAATAGTCTGGTAATGTCTTGCAGAAAATGATGTGAATTGTTTCTGGATTTTGTATGTGTATGTGTGTACACAATGGATCACTATGACCCATCCTTGGTGCCACCTTTACAATAGACAACAGTTGTAGGATTTTTTCTTAACCAACAAGTATTTCAATATGTGAACTAAACTTAATTCACATAACACAACACTAAGGTAGGCTTTGTACAGAATAAATTACAAAATGATGAAATGTAATTATTCATCTTCATGTAAATTATTTGATCAAAACTGTAAAGCTACCAGAATTTTGAGAAAAAAAGGTTTTATCAATATAAAGCCAGTCATATGGAAAACAGAAGCCACTTTACCATGGCTTAAATTCTACATGTTTGTCTAAAAAGGAACTATTCCATCCTTAATTTTTTCTTTGTCAATTTTCCATTCTACAATTCTTTTTCCAAGATTAACATTGAGAGTACATAAATGTATACATAACAATAATTTTACTGAATTGAATACCTGGGTAACTTCTAAGAAACCTTGGGTTACTGGGTCGTGGATTGGGGCCCAAAAAGGGGGGAGGTGATCTTCCATGTTTACCCACATTCCTTTGTCTGGAAAAAAAACACAACACAATTTTATTTTTCTTAACGTAAGTATTATTTATTTTATACATGATTTACATAAACCATCTGAATTAAGCACATGATTGTGATTTCTAAGAAAAGGAAACTGTTCTGAGGCGACAAACAAATCCTACATGAATACAAATGTTGCAAAAATGACATAAATCTCGTTACAAATGACAATAAAAAAATATCTAGCCGTAATTCACTTTTATTAGTAAGAACTTCATTTTCTTGTAATATTCTCACTTACTATTCATGTAAAGATTATATGTAAAAAAAATTATCAAAATTTGCTTAAATTTGGACTTGATCATGATAATGAGAAGTAAACGAGTTTGTTGTGAAAAAAAGTTGTCACAAAAATTTGCTGAGAAGCAGTATTGCACTTTGACAGTTTTGTGATAAGTCTAAAATGTTAAATAAATCAACACAATACTCAGCAGTATTGATGGTAACTTGTGTAATATGATGGAACTCTAAACCGATATGTCATGAACCTTTAATTAATTAGGTTGTGCAACACCAAAAAAATGACTGCAAGCATTCATCTCCTATATTTTTTACCTATTCATGACTGGCCAATGTGGGACTTGTAGGTTTGAGGATATAAATCTACCTAATAATTGATACAAGAAATATACAAGGTCAAGCTATCAGAAGGAGGATTCAAAATTTTGTTTCTTATCATACATGTGCATTATTAAAAAATATTTGTTCATGTAAATAAATTTATGAAATATAACACAGTGGTTTCACCTAAGGAACATGTTTCTTTGTTGATCTAATTCTACCATATACAAATTCAGTGTGCCCTTCACAGCCTGACTTGAATGTGCGGATTCTATTGATTTAAAAATAGATAGATGTGTCTCTTTCTAAATATTTAAAAAATGTTGCAGGATAAACAAAATACATGATAACTGTCTTGAAATATAAGCAATATTTGGGCTCGGGTCGAAAACGTAAGAGGGCTCGGCAAGCCTTGCCCTCTATCTGTAATCACGTTTTCTTACCTTCGCCCAAATATCACTTATATTTCAAGACAGTAACCATGTCTTTTATTTATATGTATTAATCACGGAATATTGGAAAAAGTCCTAAACCATATAGTCCTATGCATGTTGTATAAATGAACACTTCATGTACAAACATATTAATGCCTTACCTTTCTGAATCCACATGCACAAAGGGATAGCAATTTGTCATATATGTAGGAATCTGCTCAATGTGTAGAGTTCCATCTATTGAGAACTGTCTGGGGACAAACACTGCAGCATCTGGAGACAGTGCTTGACTGATTCCCTAAAACAAAGTTATAAGTACAATGTAGTACAGGTTACTGATTCCCTAAAATAGAGATATAGGTAGTACAGGTTACCAATTCCCTAAAATAGAGTTATAAGTAGCACAGGTTACTGATTCCCTAAAATATAGATATAGGTACTACAGGTTACTGATTCCCTAAAATATAGATATAGGTAGTACAGGTTACTGATTCCTCAAATAAAGTTATAAGTAGTACAGGTTACTGATTCCCTAAAATAGTGATATAGGTAGTACAGGTTACTGATTCCCTTAAATAGACTTATAAATAGTACAGGTTACTGATTCCCTAATATAGAGATATTGGTAGTACAGGTTACTCATTCCTCAAATAGAGTTATAAGTAGTACAGGTTACTGATTCCCTAAAATAGTGATATAGGTAGTACAGGTTACTGATTCCCTGAAAAAAAGATAAAGGTAGTACAGGTTACTGATTCCCTAAAATAGACTTATAAATAGTACAGGTTACTGATTCCTCAAATAGAGATATAGGTAGTACAGGTTATAGATTCCCTAAAATAGAGTTATAAGTAGTACAGGTTACTGATTCCCTAAAATAGAGATATAGGTAGTACAGGTTACTGATTCCCTAAAACAAAGATATAGGTAGTACAGGTTACTGATTCCCTAATATAGAGATAAAGGTAGTACAGGTTACTGATTCCCTAAAATAAACTTATGAATAGTACAGGTTACTGATTCCCTAAAATAAACTTATAAATAGTACAGGTTACTGATTCCTTAAAACAGGGATATAGGTCGTACAGGTTTTTGATTCCCTAAAATAGAGATATTGGTAGTACATGTTATTGATTCCTCAAATAGAGATATAGGTAATACAGGTTACTGATTCCCTAAAATAGAGATATAGGTAATACAGGTTACTGATTCCCTAAAATAGAGATATGGGTAGTACAGGTTACTGATTCCCTAAAATAGAGATATAGGTAGTACAGGTTACTGATTCCCTAAAATAGAGTTATAAATAGTACAGGTTACTGATTCCCTAAAATAGAGTTATAAATAGTACAGGTTACTGATTCCCTAAAATAGACTTATAAATAGTACAGGTTATTGATTCCCTAAAATAGAGATATAGGTAATACAGGTTACTGATTCCCTAATATAGAGATAAAGGTAGTACAGGTTGCTGATTCCCTAATATAGAGATATAGGTAGTACAGGTTACTGATTCCCTAAAATAGACTTATAAATAGTACAGGTTACTGATTCCCTGAAATAGAGATATAGGTAGTACAGGTAATTGATTCCCTAAAATAGAGATATACGTAGTACAGATTACTGATTCCTCAAATAGAGTTATAAGTAGTATAGGTTACTGATTCCCTAAAACAGAGATATAGGTAGTACAGGTTTTTGATTCCCTAAAATAGAGATATAGGTAGTACAGGTTACTTATTCCCTAAAATAGAGATATTGGTAGTACAGGTTACTGATTCCCTAAAATAGAGTTATAAGAAGCACAGGTTAAGGATTCCCTAAAATATAGATATAGGTAGTACAGGTTACTGATTCCTCAAATAAAGTTATAAGTAGTATAGGTTACTGATTCCCTAAAATAGACTTATAAGTAATAAACGTTACTGATTCCCTAAAATAGAGATATAGGTAGTAGAGGTTACCGATTCCTCAAATAGAGTTATAAGTGGTACAGGTTACTGATTCCCTATAATAGATATATAGGTAATACAGGTTATTGATTCCCTAAAATAGAGTTATAAGTAGCACAGGTTACTGATTCCCTAAAATAGAGTTATAGGTAGTACATGGTACTGATTCCCTATTAAATAGAGTTATAAATAGTATAGGTTACTGATTCTCTAAAATAGAGTTATAAATAGTATAGGTCTTTGTTTCTCTTAAATAGATTTATAAATAGTATAGGTTACTGATTCCCTAAAATAGAGATATAGGTATTACAGGTTACTGATTCCCTACTGACATTCTAACCAGATATCTATGACTAAACCATTACACACACAAATAGTTTTAATCTTGAAATAATTTAGGGACAGTTTGATCGACACACATCCTAGCTTGCATTTTTTTGAGTAAGCTTTATTCAAAATTAATCACAAGTAAATTGAAATCTTATTGTGTATGAATGAAAAATATGAAAACTATAATCTTGAGAATCCAGAGTATGTGAGAAAGCCAAACATATTCACCAGAATTTCAAGTCTGAACTCGGTAATGTGCATGATGAGTGCAGACATAAACAAATTGAACACACCCAGTAAAACATAAACATTAACAATAACACAATTTATCCTGCCTCTGATAAATATTATGAAATTTCATTGGTCGAGAAGAATACTGCATAAAACAATGTTATCCTGTCTACCCACATCATATTGCTAATGTGCCCCATCCACGTGACCAACCCACAAAACATCAAATCATTATGCCCCCTTGTGCCACATGCCATACTGCACAGATAAGTTGTTTTCATTTGAACACACAATGAGCCTAATAACTGACGTCATATAAACATTAACAACTTCACAATGTAAACAGTTGTCACAGAACGATTTGCTGACTCAGAAAAAAATGAACAATATTAAGAAATGTTCGACAGGATAAATTTGTTATGTAGACACTTAGTGGGGTTATACGGAAATATGTGAGGTCCTTGAAAAAATACATATTTGGCTTGGCTTACGCCTTGCCAAATATGCATTTTTTCGTATCACCCCTTTAAGTGTCAACAAAACCAATTAGCCCCTTCACAGTAACTGCAGTACTACACTTTTGCAGGGCAAAATAATAATGTTTGGCGAAGTTTTTGTTGACAGATAATTAAATGACGTATCTTTAACAATTACTTTTATGTAATATTTCACCAAACAATATCATTTTGCCCTGCAAAAGAGCAGTACCGCAGTTACTGTGAAACAGTCTATATTGTTCCATGTTTATTTAAGGAATAACTGTCTATTTTTTGGTTTCATGATGTGATCAATTAAGTGGCTTGCATGATAATTTCATGAACGCTGAAGGCGTTTATGCATAAAATTATCATGCAAGCCAATCCATTGATCACTGCTATAAAATAAAAAAAATCTGACAGTTAATCCTTACATTTACATGCTCTTGATTCCACAAATTCACATGCTACAAGCCCCACTTCTGTCTATATTTATCCTGCCCGCACATGATTTCTTTTAACCATGCCTATAGTATATCGATGTGTGTGATCAAGTGCAATGATGCCCAAAAGGCCCTGCACTACACCAGAAGAAGAAGAAGATGAACCAGTACATTTATGTAAGTAAAGTATTTTTACTATTTGTAAATTTATCTCTAGATATTGGAAATGTAAATATTACTGAATAAAAATAGAGATTAAAAATCGCATGTGCACAATACAACTGTCCAGGTATCTTAAAAATGAAACAAAAATCCTCTACTCTCCAATATCATGTGTTGACCTTTGTTTAACTCAATATAAGTGTGTTACATGAAATCGGGTCAGAATAATACCAGAAAAAATCGCACGCATAACAATGCTGATGGACACAGGATTTAGGGCCATCAGTTTACATCGTTCAGACCAGGTTCTTTATTGTTTAAAGGCACAGTCGAAAATAACTGAGGTGGAATTTCAACATCTAGAACTGATTCATTAGCAAAAATTACCTGCTCCATTGTGGAGATCCTCTTTATTGCCTGCTTTACATGCCTAACTTAACAAATCTATATTCTGACCCTACGTCTTCTTCTCTTTAGTCGCCATTACCGGAAGTTAGCTAAATAAAAGGGGGCGTGACCTAGTAAATCCACACCGGGTCTTACGATAATTTTTATTGGATAGTCAAAGGTGTGTTTACATCGTATCTTGTAAACAAAGCCACGTGTAAACAATAGAATCGTGATGTTCGAGTTCGTGACTGTCATATTGCCAAATCAGCCTAATTTTATATTCTGACCAAAATTTACGAAGTGCAGCATATATATAAAAGGTCTTATTAGTTCTAGCTTGTTTCCAATTTGAACATTCAAAGTAGCATTATAAGTATCTCTCTCTCTCTCTCTCTCTGGAACGGTAATTTATCTTCAGTTATATGTAGAGATTAACTACATGTATGATTATATTAGAAAAACTAGAGATACTGTGAGCAATGAGCTCACTATAGGCCTATAAGTGATACCCCCCGCCTCCCACATGAATATAATGGCAGTGTCCATTATTTGCTATGGGAAACCCAAAATATGTGTCTGATCAAAAAGTAAAATATGAGGTCACAATGGCAATATGTAATAAATATTCTTTGAAAGTTTCATCAAATTTCATTCAGCGGTATAAGAGGAATTGCAGATAAGAGATGGGTTCCCCAAAGCGTAACAGATGGACGTACAGCTAGACAGACGGACGGGCAGCTAGACGGACGTACCGCTAGATGGACAGACATAACGATTACTATATACCCTCCAGCTTTTCAAGCGAGGGGTATAAAAACAGTGGTCTGAAAAATGATTATTCTGGTCAAAATTTGTGATTTCTGTCAATGTCTCTAATTATTTATATTTACATGTAATATGTTAATTTGGAATATTTCATGTATTTGATACCTTGATGAAAGTATATATATTCTTTCTATATGAAAAATAGATAAATAGAATCAAACATGTATTTCTCAAATTTTATTACTTTAAAGTCTGTGTCTTATTATTTTTTTTTTACTTGTGTGTTTTTGCAAATAGGTAGCTAGGATTTTGAAAGATGGGTGGCTACACAGAGAAAAAACTTTGAATGACCAAATATAACAGAACGGATAATGTAAAAACGGTTTGCTTAACCAAATTGAAGATGATCAAAGAACATTTCCTTATTCATTGTAGCAAATTTAGAAAGAAAAGAAAACTATCCCGTTACTAAATTTCAGTATTATATCCCCCCCCCTCTTAAAAAAGCGGGATGTCCGTCCGTCTGTTACACTTTGGGGTACCCATCTCTTATCCGCAACTCCTCTCAAACCATGCACTGAATGAAATTTGATGATATTTTCACAGAATCTTTATTACATATATTGCCATTATGCACCTCCTATTTTACTTTTTGATCCAACACATTTTGGGTTTACCATAGCAATACATGGACACTGCCAATACATTCATATAAGAGACGGGGGTATCATTTAGTGACCTCATTGCTCAAGGTACCTCTGGTTAAAAGAAAAACAAAATTATCCTGGATATTTTGTGAAGAATAAGATACTAGTATACCAGTATTAAACTCTCATGGAAGATTCTAAACTAGAGGTACTGTGAGCACTGAGCTCACTTAATGATATGGGCGGGGGGCCTCCCATATGATTATAATGACAGTGTCCATGTTTTGCTATGGGAATATCATGTTATATTTACACCCACTGAATATTTTCTCCTTTATTTCTTAAGAAAACCCATTGCGTTAATCACTGCATGAACGACATTAAGCATGTTTCTTGATCAGTGGCTATTCCATCAATGAAACGTATAAAGACGTTCGCATCATTAAAACAATAATTAATTTTTTAATCCTTCTTTAAATGATTATTTTAACAGATATAAATATCAACAATAAAATGTTTTTCTTTGTTTGTTATTACTGGAATTAACGGCCGCAGCTATTGCAGAAAAAATTTACATAACCCGCTTACGCGGGTTATGTATTTTTTATACAACAGCTGCTTCCGTTAATTCCAGTAATAACAAGCAAAGAAAGCATTTTATTGTTTAAGTAATTTTTAGATTTATGTATATAGATAGGTTTTTATTATAGTAACTTGGTACTGATAAAATGTTTCCAAAGTTTAATGATGACATTCTTTTTGAAAACAAAAACAATTTTGATATTTTGAACTTGTAATTTTGTTACATTTGAGACACAAAAGCATGATTGTTGTTTCATTGCATAATGATTTTGTCTCATATTAAGATTGTCATTTATTGTTATTAATGTTTTGATTATAACATTACTTATTTGATATGCATTCTAAATATTGCGAGTCACCAAATACAAGTATCGACAACTTTTAATTCCGACTTTGTTATTTTTCATTACACAGTGCATTGTGGCAACGCACTTTGAAAAAATTTTTCAAAGTGCGTTAATTTTTGGGACCAGGTTAACGCACTTTGAAAAAAAAAAATTTTTTTCAAAGTGCGTTAATATGGACCATATTAACGCACTTTGAAAAAAAATTCTGCATGGCTTAGTCAATATTCCTACAAATCTTAAGTATGATAACTTATCATTTGAACCTGATTTGATACTTTTTGTCCCCCGCTTGAAAAGTGGGGTATATTAATTTGGGTCTACCTCTCCGTCCGTTCGTCTAGCTGTCCGTCCATCCGTCTTTCTGTAATGCTTTCGTTTCCACACGATATCTCGACAACCCTTTGAGCTTTTGCAATGAAATTTAACAAAACAGAATCCCTGTGGCCTTAAGAAGACCCCTTTTGAATTTGGGGTCAAAAGGTCAACATTCAAGGTCGTAAAGAACTACGAACGATAGTATTATTCTTCCGCCTATCTCTAAGTCAATTCTCAAAAGTTAACATCTTGGAATGATTCTCAAAATTGTTATACATATTTATATGAATTTTCATAAAACCTTACTTATTTGGGATACCAAAGAGAGATAACTCTATAATTTTGGCAAAACTTATGTTTTCCACTATAGAAATGAACGGAAAACTGAAAATATTTTTAAAACAACTCCCCCCCCCCCCCCCCCCCCCCCCCCCCCCCACACACACACACGAAATAGGATTTTCG
>PRKT01001190.1:12746-46616 GCA_003671525.1 Saccostrea glomerata | reverse complement strand
AATGTATGAAGACCTTTTTTTGAATCCCATTTTCATTTATCTATCATATAAAAATTAACCTGCATGACCATTAAACACTATGAAAGTACTGTTTTGTATTTATTATAATGAGGCCCAGGGGTCACATTGCTCACCTGAGATAGGAAAAAGCACAAATCATATACAAATTGAAAAGTTTACTGAGGGGGTGAGGATGGGGGTGGGGGAGGGGGCTTGATTCTAATACTACTTGAGAATGCCTCCATATCAATACTGCATATAGCTTCTGAGAAAGTTCTTGACAAAAAGTTTTTTAAAGATTTTTTTTTAACATTTTTTTGTATATATTACTTTGTAATAATTTGAATTTGACTCCCTATTGTTTCCTCCCTACCCAAAAAGGGTACTCATGATTTAAACAAATTTAAAATCTTCAATACATGAGGATGCTTACATGTCAATATGACTTAAAACATTTTTTCTGTTATTGGGATTTTTCCCTTTAAATTCCTATGTAAAACTTTAATCCACCATTGAAACCCTTCCCTACCCTATGGGAATATGATTTGAACAAATTTAATTCTACACTACCTGAGGATGCTTCTATATAAATATCACTTATCATCATGATGGCTTTGCAGAACTTGAGTAGAAAATCTTTAAAAGTTTCCTTATATATTCCTATATAAAATTTTGATATGATTAATTATGGCTTTGCAATTCTTGAGAAGAAGATTTTTAAAGAATTTTCCTATATATTTCTATGTAAAACTTTGGTCGGCCATTTCGGACCCCCCCCCCTACCCCCAGGTCATGATTTGAACAAACTTGAATCTACTTACCTGAGGATGATTCCCCATAAGTTTCATCTTTCCTGGCACAGTGGTTCTTGAGAAGAAGATTTAAAAAAACATGCCACTAATTTTTCACTAATTCACAATTATCTCCCCTTGAATGAGGACCTGGCCCTTCGTTTGAACAAATTTGAATCCCCTTCACCCAAAGATGCTTTGTGGCAAGTTTGGTTGAAATTGGCCCAATCGTTCTCGAGAAGAAGTTGAAAATGTGAAAAGTTTACAGACAGACAGACGGACAGCTAGACAGACGCTGCACAAAATGTGATAAAAAAAAGCTCACTTGAGCCTTCGACTCAGGTGAGCTTTTAAAAGATTAGCAAAGGGGAGTCACTTCTTCCAGTGATAAATTGACCAAAGTGTTTACTTGAGTTCCTGAGAGTGAAGAATCAAAATATGTTCTGAACGCAAATATCGTCATTTACAAAAAAAAAAATTGCTGATTGGTCAAGCGGTGTCAATCAACTCCAATCACAACTTGAAAACAAATATTTCCAATTTTTTTTAACACCATATACCCAGGGTTCATGAGGAGAGTAGCATATCATTGTTAGTGAAGATGTAGTAACTCATCTTCTGTACAGTGTATCACCATTTTGTTTTTAACTAATTTTAATGTCAGCAACAGCATCCATTTTAAAGAATAACAAATACTTCATCTGTATAATATTCCTTTAATATAAATGAGTTTTGATATTGTCATTGAACTATGTACACATTGCATGAAATGTACAAGACTAAGAGTACTAAATAGAGCACTGTGGATGTATTCTATACATTTATAGGAACAGGTTTCCTAAACTTTTGATTTACACAACATTCTACCTGAATTGCAAGAAAATAGGACCAGTAGCATATTATTATTTTTTTGCCATTCTTATGCAAATGTACAAAGACCTACTTTCCACTTTTCCTACAATTTTTAGGCAAATTCAAATGAAGCACTGAAGCAAAAACATACTTTTTATATCTACAAACTTGTTACTGCTTCTCAAATGCCCATCTCGTAAGATGAATGTGAGATGTAAATGCAACAAAAATGTCCAAACAGCATAGGAGAGTCATTTCTTCATATTTATTCATGACCTGATGCACCTACAATGATGAAAGGAAATAATATTTAAAAGTCAATCATTTTAACTACTGTGGTTTCATCAATTTTCGTTGGCATCAAATTTCATGTATTTTGTAAAAGAGATGTTTTCAAGGATACGTAATTTTGTGGACAAAAGGATTGCCTATACAAATGAATACCATATTTCTTAATTCAAAGAACATTTGAATTCATGGATCTGCTCAACAACAAAGTCCTCGAAAATTGGTGCTCAACGAATATTGATGAAACCACAGTATTTTAAACACATTTATTATCAAGCAAAATTTTAATTCCAGCCTCAGCCACACATCAATCCAGGGTCCACAATATGATCAAGAGGCCCACAGGCTACAAAACACACCTTAGTAACTTAACCCTGCCGTTCTTCACCAGATTCTCCCCTTGTATTACCTTTTGTGGCCTTACCCCACCAGTGGCGTAGCGTCCATTAAGGCAAAAAGGCAAATGCCTACACATAATTTTGGGCAAAATATTTGGTCAAGTTTTTTGTTTTTTTTAAATACATTTAATGTAATAAATTAATTTGTCAATAACAAAATAATAAAATCAAGCAAATAAAATTCAGTACATATATATTTTATAGCTCTAAAACATAATTTACAGTCTTGTTTCTTTTAGTGGCGTTAGCAGTCAAACTGAGTACCCCATATAAAGATGTCCTGGGGCATTCCTGCAATCTTTGACAAATTAAGAAAAATTGAGTTTCTCACAATAAAGTGGAAATCTTTTGATGTTTTATAATCCTAATAATTAATTAACCAAGTGTCTGCAGTGTAATGTATTGTCATTCAAATCAAACCGAAATTTAGTATCAGACTTACAAGCAGTTTCAATCCCTTAAAACGTTCTTTCATTTTTTTTTCCGTTCGCTCATGCAGCAGCGTTCATGATGCTAATATGTGATACTTATATATTAAATAATTAAAACTTTAAAATTTGTTTGACAAAGGTTCATGCATATAGGGAAGGTGAGGGGTTACATGTACGACGGAATTAGGTAAGACCGAATCTCTCTCTCTCTCTCTGTAAAATTTATCTGTTTCTACAAAACAATGACAACATATTACTTATAAACCAATTTATGAAAATATTTATTCAAATTTATAACAAATGCCTATATATGTATCATATATATCTTGGGAATCTATAAGAGTTTGTGTTAAAAAAACAACAAAATCCGACTGTTTAATGGACGAAATTCCCAAAGTGCCCAAATAAATAACTAGAACAAGCATACGTTTTTTGTTTAAATTAACAATTTTCTTCTTTCAAAAGTGCTAATTCTGCGTCTAGTTTTCAAAATTTTCTCGGGGGAGGTCCCCCAAACCCTCCCCCCCCCCACAGGAGGGGGTGACCCCCTCCCGCACCTACCCCCTTTCGGCGCTTCGCGCCTCAGTGAAGCCTGTGGCTTCATTTTTTAATGCCTACACATATATTTGATGCACGCTACGCCACTGCCCACCCTTGGGATCATGATTTGATCAATTTAAAATCTACACTACCCCAGGATGATTCAACATAAATCACAACTTTTATGGCCCAGTGGTTCTTCAGGAGAAGATATTTAAAAATTGGATTGTGGTTCTTGAGAAGAAGATGAAAATGTGAAAAGTTCACAGATGGACATGCATACAACAGGTGATCTGGAAAGCTCACATGAGTTTTCAGCTCAGGTGAGCTACAAAATAAATTAAATTTTAACTCATATCTTTTCAATCATTAGTAAAACAATGAAAAATTTTAAAAATTCATAAAATAATAACCTAACTGAATATACTTGCATTGATTTAATAATTGCACCTAGCTACAACCAGGTTTCTGCTATGTCTACGAGTTAGACGTTTGGGCATGGTATATGGTATACTACAAAATGGGGGGAAAGGAGAAATACAGTAAAAAAGGTCAATAACTTGAATTTTTATAATCAAATTGGTTATGAATTTGAAATCTTAAAATTGAAGATTGAAATTTAACATTTTTGGTCTTCTACTTCTAGTGTTCATATCATTAAATGTAATTTTGTGATTATTTAACAACCTGATGGGTTTTATCGTTAACATGTTTATACTTCTAAACATGTTTTTCATGTCATTCGACACACCACTTTTCTTTAAAAATTCATCCACAACACTAGATCACACTTTACTCGTGTGAAATAAACAAAGTATCTGTGGATTGTGCCAGAATTAATAGTAGATAAAATTGATGCAATTTTATTCTCAAGTTATTATTCTTTAAGAGCATTTTCTGAGTCAGAGATAATGATGTATTAATTGCTCTTGCTATTTTCTTTTTGCGGATGCATCGACTGACACATTCAGTCGCATAATACTTAGTATTCTGAGGTAGGATGCCAGCTAGATGACCATCGAGCTCTGCTCCACGTCATTAAAATACATCCACAATTCCACACTAAGGATTGTCTGCCAAAAAACAAGTTCACCTGAGCAATTTGGCTCCTGCAGAAATCAGTTCAGTATTAATTTGATCTCTTGTCCGTCAGACATCCGATGAAAAAATAATGACCGGGCGAGGGAAGAAATAATAACATTATTACTTTTTTGTAGGTATTTTCGGGTAGATTTTGAAAAAGAAATTGACTGGACAGATTTTTTTTTTCTTTTATCTGATTTGTAAAATGAGCATATCTAAAATACAAACAAGAGGCCCATGGTCCTTATAGGTCACCTGAGCATCATGCAACAATTTTCTAACCATTGAATTTGGTTTATGTTTCAAACCAGAGGCCATGACATTCAAAATTTCGAAAGAGGCACCATTGCTTATCATAACTATTCACTTCGCATGCTTAGTTTGGTTACTTAATACCCACAGACAGAGTAGGGGAACAAAAAATGCGTTTCAACTCATCAGTAATATTCAGCATTGATCATTAGTGCCCCAACCCAACAGGAACCCTGACCCTGGAGCTACACATTTCACAATGTCGGGCACAGGCTTATTTCAAACACTGCGTAAGTGCAATACTCTTATCAGTCCAGTACTGTGAAGACTTATTTACCACTTGAGTGGTGCATACTATCTCTTGTGGGTTCAAGCAATGAGAAAAATCTGTAAAATTGTATTAGACGTCTAAAACTGAATTGTTAGCTTATGAATTCAGGTCCAACAGTATCAAGGATTGATGTCCGAATATTGTGGCATCATAACATTGTTTCTCCACACCATCTTACTTGGACTTTAGCATAGTGTATCTAATATGATATGAATTATCTGACTTCTGGGTTGTCCCAGAAAAACGCGAACATTTTTAATATCTTCTGTTTTACTAGGACTATAAAGTTAAAAATCGGCATACATCATGATCAACATTTTTTGAATAATGCCTAAAAATTTCAAAGAAATATCTCTATAAATAAAATTTTCCTCTTATGTAAAGGAATCTATCAAATCAGCTGTCGGCGCAACACTGACGACGTCAAAACGTATCTTGTAGTGTTTACGAATGTTATGAAAACTGCGCCTCTATAAATATTCATTTTAAGCACACATTCGGCAATGTGTTTAATTTTTTTGAGTTACCAAGTTATGCATCTCAAATATTAGTGTTATTAAAAGATTGGGGAGTTAATTCTTTCCATAGACAATTTCACAATCCCGATCATAAACCTACCTGGTCGAATTATTTAACAGCGGTCTTTACGTAGGCCTATGACGTCCCGCTCTTGTCTTTTCAGTTCGTCTTAATTAATGTGGTCTATTCTCTTCTATCAGATACCAGTCAAGTCAACCTAAAACCTCTTCTACTAGATTTAAAACTGTTCCCCATATTTATGTTTGTGTTTTTTCATCGTTTACATCTTTTTTTCTATATGCAGGAGACATATCCCACTAAACATAGTGTTGCTTGATAATTTGGTGCTCCACATCACGACTTAACGTCACCATTTTTGACAATGTCTAATTCAGAGCGCTTTGTTACAACGCACTTTGAAAAATTACGCACTTTGAAAAAATTTTTCAAAGTGCGTTAAAATTTGGGACCAAGCTAACGCACTTTGAAAAAAATAATTTTTTTTCAAAGTGCGTTAATATCGACCATATTAATGCACTTTGAAAAAAAATGTAAAGATTGATCAATATTCCTTCAAATAATCGGTATGATAAATAACAGATCCCGGTTTGATAACTTTTTAATGATAAAGTCACTGTAGGACATGAGATATGACGTTTTAAATATTTAAGGGAAAATTAAAGGGTCTTGAAAAAAAGAGTGACTATTGTTTAAGTTCATTAATTCGTTTCTTCTTTTTTTTAAATTCTAGTCTTTGATGTAAAGGTGTATAGGGGGCACTAACAGAGGACATCTTAAAGCAACTTAGCATTTATCGTAATAAAAAGGGGCGAATTTGATTGTTCAAAACTATGAAAATTTTTTCTCTCTCATACGTTTTACTGTACTTAAAAATTTCTTGTTTTCATCTGTTTTAATTAACTCAAATTTATTATTGAAAGTTTTCAACGTCATACCAGTTAGGTAAATACATAATTATATGAATGCTTTGAGTATAGCATAGACATCGAGACTGGGCGAAGGGCCAGGGGAGGGGATGTGGGGCTAAGCCCCCCACTTATTTTGAATAGATATATACATCGTATAAGCATTGAAAATGCAGTGTACCCTTTTTAGGTTTATTGCTCCCCTCCCCCGTTTGTTACCGACACCTATGTATTGGAAAGATAAAGATTTGGACTTAGGGATCTTATACCCGTCTTCTCCTCTTTTCGACCGGAGTAAAATCAATTCATTTTTGAGGTTATGGTTAGGCTTAGTTTTTTGAAAGATAAATAACAAATAAAATCTTTCCATGACTAAAATATGATTTTTTTTTCAAAGTGCGTTAAGTGTCTCCATGGTAAAATATATTGATGTAGACTCTTAACGCACTTTGAACATTTTTTTCAAAATGCGTTAAGTTGGTCCCAAATTTAACGCACTTTGAAAATTTTTTTCAAAGTGCGTTGATTTTGTCCCAATTTTAACGCACTTTGAAAAAAATTTCAAAGTGCGTAATTTTTTCAAAGTGCGTTGCCACAGCGCTTTGCTATATATCGTCATATATTTGTCATTAATGATGTCAAATAAATAAAATTTTAAACACAGGTACACCAAATCATAGAGTATCTATGATGGTAAAATTTTTGATATTATATTGCCATATAGCTTGATAACAACGAAAACTTCTTTCACAATTTTATTTGTAAAAGTCAAAAAATTGTCGTGCGCCGACCACCGATATTTCACATCATTTAAATGCTGTTTTTATATGCATATGACATCACATGCCTATAATATTTTGTCAGAATATCTAAAAGATGATTTACCAACAGCATACCAAAAATTATTAGTTTTGGTTGAATAGTATTTGAAATATTTAAAAAGTTCGCGTTTTTCTGGGACAACCCTCATACTATTGGACTTTGGAGTCTTGCATATTACCAGGGGAAATCATAAGAGATTTTAAATTGTAAAATGAAGCAAGACCTAATACCTGAACAAATGTGAATAACATTATTTCCACTTCTTCTAACTAACTTACTTTTTCCATCACATGCTACTATCTTCACTTTGTCACATTTAGCCAACTCCTGAACATCTCGAAAATCGACATTATTCAACACAAATGTCCATACGTTGTCACAAAACCGGTAAGTATTCAGTTTTCCCTACAAAATTAAACTGATAAATTACCAAAATACCAGATCTGACAGAGAACTCACAGACTTTGTTTTTTTTCTAATTTACAATACTAATGGTAGACTATTCCTTACAAAAAGAAAATTGCTAGTATATACATTTCTACAATACAAAGACACATGGTCCTTGATGGTTACCAGTTTTTTGTTGTTGTTTTTTTTACAAGCCAGTAGTTTTTCTCTTATTTTTTCTCTATGTATAAATGTTTATGAATCTCAAAAACACAAGTGTAACGTATTTACAATTAATCAATAGGATCGTACCTGGTTATTTCCAGGGTTTGGGGTGTAAAACATAAACTGATTTAAAATTGATTGGTATGATTAAAAAGGACTGCCGAAATATACAAATACATCCTAACCTTATCTAGGTTAACAATAATCAAATGGTGAATCAATGTAACAATCGGAGGCAATCAACAAAATCAAATGGGGAGTCCTGATCTAAAATTTATATAGGATGCCCAGTCGCCCTCGGACTACCGCATATACTGTAGGATGCCTTATTCAGGATGGACAGTATATGTGATAGCCCTTCAACCACTACACCCATTGTAAGATGCCTTATTCAGGACGGACAATGAGTATAGCAGCCTGGACGGACTGGTCAGCCAATGCAGACGAGACGCAACAAACTATGGCTAGCCTCTATGTTGGAGGTCTACCAAGTTTGTGGCAGGCCTTAACTGGGATGGCCTTCCAAATCCACTCTCTAACTGTAAAACAGGCGAGGGATATAACACGCGAATACATTGTTCACGACACTCGTCTTCTAACTTTGGCTGCATCCGACGAACTCCCTCTGATCACTGCGGAGTCTCGCTATTTATACAAAATAAATGTCACGTGATGAACAAAGACTAATTGAGAACTCCGCATGGTCAAACTTGACAATTCCGAAATCATCACACAAGGACAAACACCTTTCAAAATGTAGTACATTGGATGAGAATAGTAACTTGGACTTGGAGAAAATTGCTGCCTAATAATTCAAGGTTCTATACAGAATTGAACTCCCCATGTCTGATTTAATTAAAACTGTAAAAATATTACTTTAAAGGAATTTGACATTTTATAGCCCATATTTTTTAATATAAAACTCGAGATAATTTTAACAGAATTTCTTTTACATTCTTTTTAAAACAGTATGATTTAAAATTTTCCTTATTTGGGGGGGGGGATGAACTTGGTCTACATTGCTCATTAAACACATTAGAATTTTACAGTTTAGGGTCCTGTAGTCTTTCAAAGAAGTTATTTTTCAATTTCAGCATAAAATTCTGACCCCTAACTGTAATAAACCATACTTTGAGGACAATTATGTTTAACAACAAACAATTTGGAGATACTAATATAATTATCCAGATTTTGAAAATACAGCAGTCTCTGTCACCTACTTTATACAGACCAATTTTCTCACTCAAAGTTGGAAGTCAGAGGACAAATAAACTTAATTTTAAATATTTTCTAAATGTAAAGAATTTACACATTGACAAATTTTGAAAGAAAATGTAAAGCAATTTTAGGTTAGGAATATGCATTATTAGCAGATTTCTTTTTAACTTGTATTCTTAAGACCCAAGCTAATACACAAAACCATTTTTTCCATGTTTACAATGTCCCTACTGTCATGACCTTCCTACATGTACTCTGACAATAGTGTATTGTCCATGTTAACTATGTCCCTATTGTCCTTCCTACTCTGACAATAGTGTATTGTCCATGTTTACTATGTCCCTACTGTATTGTCCTTCCTACTCTGACAATATAGTGTATTTTCCATGTTTACTACCTCCATATTGTCCTTCCTACTCTGACAATAGTGTATTGTCCATGTTTACTATGTCCCTACTGTATTGTCCTTCCTACTCTGACAATATAGTGTATTTTCCATGTTTACTGCCTCCCTATTGTCCTTCCTCCTCTGACAATAGTGTATTGTGCATGTTTACTATGTCCCTATTTTCATGACCTTCCTACTCTGACAATAATGTATTCTCCATGTTTACTATGTCCCTATTTTCATGACCTTCCTACTCTGACAATAGTGTATTTTCCATGTTTACTATGTCCCTGTTTTCATGACCTTCCTACTCTGACATATTGTTTTTTTTTTTCATGTTTACTGTGTACCTATTTATCCTGCCCTTCCTACTCTGACATAGTGGTTTTTTTCATGTTTACTATGTACCTATTTTCATTATCTTTCTACTTTGACAATAATGTGTTCTCCATGTTTACTCTGACAATAGTGTAGTTTCCATGTTTACCATGCCCCTATTTTCATGACCTTCCTACTCTGACAATAGTGTAGTTTCCATGTTTACCATGTCCCTATTATCCTGCCCTTCCTACTCTGACATAGTGTTTTTTCAAAGTTAACTCTGTCCCTATCATCCTGCCCTTCTTCTCTGACACAGTGTTTTTTTCCTGTTTACTATGTACCTATTTATCCTGCCCTTCCTATTCTGACAGAGTGTATTTTTCATATTTACTATGTCCCTATTTTCATGACCTTCCTTATCTGACAAAAGTGTATACTCCATGTTTACTCTGACATTTGTGTATTTTACATGTTTACTATGTCCCTACTGGCTTGTCCTTCCTACTCTGACAATAGTGTATAGTCCATGATTACTATGTCCTCCCTATTCTGACAATAGTGTATTTTCCATGTTTACTATGTCCTCCCTATTCTGACATTAGTGTATTTTCCATGTGTACTATGTCCTCCCTATTCTGACATTAGTGTATTTTCCATGTGTACTTTGTCCTCCCTATTCTGACATTAGTGTATTTTCCATGATTACTATGTCCTCCCTATTCTGACATTAGTGTATTTTCCATGTGTACTATGTCCTTCCTATTCTGACATTAGTGTATTTTCCATGTGTACTATGTCCTCCCTATTCTGACATTAGTGTATTTTCCATGTGAACTATGTCCTTCCTACTCTGACAACAGTACCTTGAGCTGTATCCTGTTCTTCACTCGGTTAGCCAGGGCTGTGTTGATTGCTTTGTCAAACTGGAGCAGAACCTTGAGTGCCAGCTGAGGAGTGATTTGTCCACACTGTCCAAACATTCAATTTTTCTAGTCAGTAATTGTTAATAAAGTTTGCAATTCCTTAAAATATCAAAAATTTGATTACTTTACTTATGCTTTTGATCAAATAAATACAACCATTTTGAAAAGTGAAAAAAAAATTGAAAACATGTAAGTTTATTCTCTCTTGAATAATTATGCCACAGCACTTTAGTTATATTAACTAAAGGTATTCTAAGAAATGAACTCATTAAATGATACCCTCCACCTCCAATATGGTTATAATGGCAAAATCCATGTTTTGCTCAGGGAGACC
Source organism: Saccostrea glomerata (assembly GCA_003671525.1). Lineage (NCBI taxonomy): Eukaryota > Metazoa > Mollusca > Bivalvia > Ostreida > Ostreidae > Saccostrea > Saccostrea glomerata. The sequence goes on along the minus strand of PRKT01001190.1, from coordinate 35,587 downwards.
CGAAATGAGTGTCAGATCAAAAAGTAGAATAGGAGGTGGACAATGCATTATGTAATAAAGAATCTGTGAAAGTATCATTAAATTTGATTAAGTTTTATAGGAGGAGTTGCCAATAAGACCCTTCAACATTGCAAAAACAAGAGATGTTTGTGAAACACTTATGCTCCCCTGCCCCCTTATTGGAATTTTTCTAAGTCTAAAAGGGCATAACTCTTGTCAAAAATGGTGAAATGGTACCCAAAACAGAACTTGACCTAGATATTTATCTGATAAATCTGTATACCAAATTTCATTTCAGTATGTGCAACCTCTGCAAAGGAAATGAACAGAAACTGCAAATAATTGGAATTTTTCTAAGTCCAAGGGGTATAATTCTGTCAAAACTGGCGTGATCGTACCCAAAACAGAACTTGACCTAAATATTCATATGATTAATCTGTATATTAAATTTCATTTCAGCATTTGCAACCTCTGCGAAGAAAATGTACAGGTTTGCAAATAATTGGAATTTTTATAATTTTAAGAGGCATAACTCTTTCAAAAATGGCGTGATCGTACCCAAGACAGCACTTGATCTAGATATTCAAATGATATACCTGTATACCATTTCAGTATGTGCAATGGTTGCGAAGAAAATGAACGGAAACTAAATGGGCCGACTGACGGACTGACAGACAGCAGCAAAGCAATATGCCTTTCCTTCTTTGAAAGGGGGCATAAAAAATGGCAGTGTTCATGTTTTGCTATAGGAACCCAAAATATGTTTCTGATCAAAAAGTTAAAATGGAGGTCACAATGGCACTACGGTAAATCTGGAAATTTTTACTGTAGATAAATTTTTGGCAAATTTGCGCAGGCATTCAATGTGCAAAAATATTTTTCTAAAAAATAAATCAGCAACACATAATTAACACAAAAATTTGCTGACAAACAGATGAAGGAACAAAGAGACAGATGGATGAATGTACTGACGGACATCCCAATCAGTACATACCCTCCCACTTTTCAAGCAGGGAGTATACACATAGGTAATCAAAGTTTTTCTAAAACAAGAAGAGAGAATTTAACTCAATTGTATATACTTTGCAATGAATGAACAAATAATGTTTGATAAACAAGTTTATCAATAAGAAACATTTTACATTGTCATTGTTTTATATAGGGTTGTTTTTTTTGCTAAATATTTATATCCCTTGTAAATGGGGAGAAAAAAAAATTAAGAATCGTTTTCTCTCTCTCTCTCTTTTTTTTTTTTTACTAGGATGTTAATACAGAAAAATTATCTAAGTTATACACAATTAAAAGTTTTATTTAATAAAAATGAGCGATACACGCACTTAGAATTTTCCTTAAATTTCTATGAGGGAGAAGTGGTCTCCCTAAATTCTAGGTCTAGGCTCCTGTACCAAGTATTTGAAGCAGAATACTGCTGGAACTCTTCAGCATAGAAGATTCTATATTTTGCTGGATTTAAAACTTTCAGAGGTACAGTGTAGTCGCCAATTCCGGGTCGTCTCCAATTCAGGGTCACTTGTGTGTATTTTATGCCATATTGTTAAAATGTAAGCGCAAAAAACTTAATGAATATGCTGGTTATGAAGAACTCGTCTTTCTATATGTAATTAATTACAAAATTTTGAATATCAACTTTAAAAGAGCATCCGACAATCGAAATTCTGAAACGCACGCATTAAAGATCTGGATGTTTCTGCTGCGGTGACGGGCTACTTTCATTTTTGTTCGCTGCAGAAAGGCTGATATAAAAGTTCTAGATAAATAATAAGAGCTCGAAAGTTTGGCAAATGCATTTAGTTTTAACTCAGAAATCAATCATAATGATCGCTGGTCAAATAAAATTATAATGAATAATTAATAAATCAAACTGTAGAAGTTTCTTCAATTGCAGGTCACGCAATCTCGTGGCATGAACATGTCAAAATTCTATATATGTACAAAACCAATCGACAACCATGTATTTACCTTGATTATCAAAAGTATTCTAACTGAAAAATATTTTTTCTAAAAATTAAAATCGAGTTAACCCTTCAAATGCATTTTTTGATAAATGAATTAAATTGTACATTTTTTAATCCTAATACATTTTCTAAATTCTGCATACTGCAATTTGTTTTGTTGTAATTGTTTTAAAAATAATTTAAACATATTACTGTGGTTGTTTTACTTTTTCCAAGCTGCATGAATTGTTTTATGTTTCAACATTATAAAAATTGTGTTCCGAAACGTTCCATGAATATTACAAGACTGTGAAGTCACATGACCCGTAAATGGAGAAAATGATTCGTAACTGGGGAAGCTAGGCCTTGCTGAAATACCCCTGTAAATATTGTTCTCGTGTAGCTACTTTGAAAATGAAAAGATGTTTGGATGACTCACTATTTGTTCTTTCAATACATATATTGCATAAAATATGAATTGAATAGATTTGCAAAATAACAACGAAACACCCTACCGTGACCCGGAATTGGCGACTTCACTGTACATCTTTGGATTTGTGCAATATTTTTACTGTATTAGACACAAAAGTTTTATGGGGATGGGAATTAAAAGGATGTCCAAAGTAAAAAAAAGTTGAAGCAGACTGATAATTCAGTTCTGCCCATATTAATCAAAACAAGCAGTCAAAGTCCGGGCATGAAACCCTAATTGAGATTACATGTATGTGACTGACAATGGTCAAGGATTCGTAGAGACACCAGACCACATTTTTTTGTGGCCTACTTTACTTGTATTTCTTATTTTTTCACACTAAAATTTATAATAAAAGTGAAGGAATAGTTGACAGTCAGATCTGTGTATATCATAAACACGCTGGAGATTAGTATGGCATATGTAATTCCTTCCTTGGGATATTTTTACATAATGATAATATCATTATATTAGAACTGTGTTACATGCTTTTCCGTCGCAATTTCGTACTTCCTGTTTCAAAACCATTTTTACCAACAGTCTGTATAAAGGAAATGTTTGTTTACCGATATCAATTCGTCAAGACTTTCCTGTAACGTGTGTCCGAGGGTCGTATTTCTGTACAGTTGGTAGCTCATTTTTTTTTTTACTTTTCACCTACTCTCGACGTAAACAAAGTTGTTTTGTATTGTAGATTTCGTAAAATTACAAAAAACGCCTTGCCGATCACGATGAATTTTGAATCACGTGATTTAGCTTTGTCCAAAATGGCGGATGACTGCAGCAGGACAGAAAGTCAGCTGCTTGGTAAATTTGTAGAAAAACAAACCAAGTATGGAACTGCAACACGATTAGTGGCAAAATCTTCTCTATTGGTAAAACACAGAGTGAGTCAGTCGGATACTCTGATGGGAATCGCCCTGAAATATGGATCTTCGGTAAAGTTTTTTAAACCATATTTTAAATACCAGTTCTGGTCAAGATACGAAGAGACCAAAATATTTTGCGATGTCAAATTCTGATAAGCTATAAGTGAATTTTTTTTAATGAAAACTTCACAACTGTTTTGTTCTATGAGAAGACCTATACGAAATGCTAAGATCAATTGGCCGCAATGCTCACCTGAGAGTTTTTCAAATTCTAAATTTCAACTCAGTCTTCAGAACCACGAACTGGGTCAATTTTAACCAAACTCATACAAAGTTTAAGTTTGTTCAAATGAATGTTCACACCGATTTCAAGGGGAGATAATTCAGAAGTAGTGAAAATGTAATGGCTTATTGTTCAACTCTCTGTTTTCAGGTTTGCTCACTCTGTTTTCTCACATAAAAAACAAACAAACAAAAAACGGTTGTGAATTACGGCACGTCGATTTACCCAAATGGAAACAAATCAATGGCAACAAATGGACCCAAATTGAAACACAATTGGACCAAAATGGAAATCAAATTGACCCAAATGGAAATCAAATGGAATATTAAATATGTATTATCGTATTTCATTACTTATTTAAAATGATAAAAATAAATGAATTTACAGTTACAAATGGAGTTTTAAATTAATTATCTATTTCTAACATTGTATTTTGAGACATGAAATTGAATTACTTTTGATATTATTCTATATATCGGCAAAATCAGGGGGGGGAGGGGGGGTTGGCCTCTCGGTCCCCTCTCTCCATTCCATTCTTACGGCCATGGACACTATTCACTTCAGTTTTGTATTCAATTTTGTGCAAAAGTTATTACAAATGAAAAAAAATTCAATTTTTTAAAAATACAATATAAGAAAATATTAATAATTAATAAAACATCTCCTTTTATTAAGTTCATTATTTTCAATATTTTTAATAAGTAAAAATTTGAGAATATGGTAATACGTATGTATTTGATATTCCATTTGGGTACATTTGATTCCCATTTGAGTTTCCATTTTGGTAAATTGAAGCACCCGTGAATTATGATTAATTTTTTTTTTTCCAGGTAGAACAAATTAAAAGAGAAAACAAATTATGGACTAATGACAGTTTGTTTATGAGAGAGCATCTATTAATCCCCATCACTAATGAATTTGCAAGTGACTTACCTAAAAACTGCGAAGTAATAGAAGTTGACAATACCCTTAGATCTCGTTCTAGTTCTAGTAGCTCAGGACTAAATTCAAACAATCCTATCACTGAAAGTGAAAGTGAAAATACTGACTCAATGAAGATTGAAAAAAACAAGTCAGAGAAAGAATTAGATACCTCTGGACAAGACTTCCTCAGCAAGTTTGACAATTCATTTGCTGTTTTAAAATCCAATGTGAAGAAAATGGAACAAAATACGAGGTATTTTTTTCTTTTATTAAAATTAATTATTTAAGACATATGTGGTGCAGTTTCATCGCAGGAGGTGGCAGTTTTATCCAGCAATGTAAACAATAACCCACTGAGCTTCGCAAGTATTGTGAGCAAACTTCGCTGGTTATTTTACAAAATGTATAAATTTATAGATAAAACTGCTTACTCCTGTGCTCTCATCAGCTCTACAAAAAAGATTTTATTGCATATACATTGTACCAGCTATAAAAATGATAATCCATGGATAATTTTGCTTCACTAATCAAAACAAGTATTACAGTATTATTTCAGCAACAATATACACATATGCTATGTTATTCATTTGTACACTACTGTGCCAAAATGGTACTGTAGAAAGAGTAAGCATATGATAACACCTAAAAAATGGGCATCATTGATCAACTCTTTTGTCCCAATTATAGCTCCATTTCACCACCATTCAAAAATAATTAGTGGCATTTGGACTTTTATGAACCATTAGTTTAGGAGAAAAAGGAAGATATGTTTATTCAACATTTAGTACAGAGCTTGTTTATTGATGAGTGGATACTTATGTTTGACAATGTATGTAATCTTTACATACTAAACTAAAGTAATCCTGGCTGAGAGCAATAAACAGAAGTACATTCAAATGTATTTAATCTTATGCCTATACAAACTAAGCAAGATCACATAAAAAAAAAACCTAGATCACATGTTTGCAATGGTTTCACACACAGCTAATTGTTAAGACTTTCCAAAGCTTTAAAATTTAAGAGAATCTGTCTCCCTCACTTGAAAGAAGAGTTTGGCAGATCTTGGGAGGGGGCATTTTATGAAAGGCATGCTGAGTTTTAGGGAGTTATGATATGAAATTTCTCTTGAAAAAGCTTGTTGAGATATCACCAAGAATAAATGATTTTATGACTTTGACCTTTTGACCTTAATTAGGGATCTTCCTGGGAGTTGTGGTGTAACGTTTCACTGCAAAAGCTCAAAAGCTTCTCGAGATATCATGCTGTAACAAATGTGTATGTTACAGTTAATATGTGAAATCACGAATTTCATGTATTTCCTAAACCATCAAGTGAATATTTACTGGCTGTTTTAGGAAATACATGTAACTACTGAATAAGTAGGGAATTCATATATTTACTAAAAATAATTTGCCAATTTTACACATTTTTACTGAACTAAGCTGGATGACTATATATACATATGCTTTAAAACATTCGGATTCTGTAACTAAGCAAATACTTGTGTGAATGCTTTGGAAGTCGGAAATAATAAGAATTATTTCTACAAAACTGACATTATACATTAATTTCCAATTCTGGACAAGATTTGGACAGTCTGTCGGGATGCATTGTATTTTTAGAATTCCATTTAAGGTTCAAGAACCCTATGCGACACTCATATTGAATGTTGCTTTCACTCTTATGATTTTTAAAAAGAAAAGAATTTTATAAGTAAAATAAATACAGACAATTATATCATAGTTTGCAAAGCAAAATTAAACAAAAAAGATATTTCAACCTGACAAATCTAATCTATAACGGAATATAGACATTTATGTCATTAAGAGTTATCTCTCTAATCAGAGTATCAAGATCCTTAAGGTCTTAAGGTATTTCAATCCTCCTGTGATGGTATAAGTTTTTACAGAAACTTTTATTAATTTAAATTCATTACCAATAGAAAAATCTTTGTAGAATGCTTTCCACGTGTTTTGAAAAATGCTGTTAAGTAAAAGAATAAAAAATATACATTTTATTCATTTAATCAATTAATTTTTAGCTCATCTGAGCCAAAGGCTCAAGTGAGCTTTTCTGATCACATTTTGTCTGTTGTCCATCCGTCTGTCTGAAAACTTTTCACATTTTCGACTTCCTCTCATGAACCACTGGGCCAATTTTACCCAAACTTGGTACAAAGCGTTTTTGGGTGAAGCGGAGTTCAAATTGTTAAAATAAAGGACCAAGTCCTCTAACAAGGGGAGATAATCAAGAAAAAACAAAAATAGGGTGCAGTCATTAAAAAATCTTCTTCTCAAGAACCACTGGATCAGAAAAGCTGAAACTTATATGGAAGCATCCTGGGGTAGTGTAGATACTAAATTGTTTAAATCATGACCCTGGGGAAGGGTTGGGCCACAATAGGGAATCAAAGTTTTACATAGAAATATATAGGAAAAATCTTTAAAAATTTCTCCTCAAGAACCATTGGGCCAGAAAAGCTGAAACCTATGCGAAAGCATCGTGGGGTAGTGTAGATTTTAAATTGTCCAAATTATGACCCATGGGGTAGGGTAGGGTCACAAAAGGTATTACAAGGGGGAAATCCGGTAAAGAACAGCATGGTCAAAGCTATTCAGGTGGAAGATGTGGCCCATGGGATCTCTTGTTTAAAAATTTTCTAAGAACAATAACTCCTTCTCATGTCTCTTCATTCAGCTATTTTCTTTGTAAAACGGATTCCCTGATATTCACAATTCAAATATATTTTATATAAGGAAGTAATTATTTTGACATGTTGGATCTTTCAACATCAGAATGATGTATTCGAACCAGTTTTTACAAACTTTTTCTGAGAAAAATGAAAGCATTGTATCATCATATTTTCAATTGGTGATATTCACAAGTAATGGTTTTTTTTTTATTTTATGAATAAATAAAAGTTAATTCAAAATATTATTTATTCACATGATATGCTAACCAATATAAACATTTAATATACTGTGCATCTGTTCATATTTTATGATTCATATTTAGATTATCTCACCAGAACAGTAAATACATGTAAAAAGTATTTAAAAAATTCAGTAAATACACATATTTCCTAACTACTGTAAAATCAAATACAGGTTTTTCATAGTAAGCAGAATAGGTTTTTTGTGTATTTCCTAAAATTCAGGAAATACATGAAATTTCTGATTATGCATATTTACTGTAACATATACATGATAAATAATTCTATCTCTTACTATAGGAATAAAACAAAGTACATTTTTGCTGTTTATTTTGAACATGCTGAATTTAAATGAAGGTTAATTAAGCGAAGTATTAAAAATAATTGAATATTTGTCAAATAAAAGAAATTAAACTACAATCAAGAGATGAGAATTTGGCAATATCATTCTAACATTTTACATGCAGTTTGAAATAAGGAGTATGAATCAAGGATATTTGTCATGGTTACAAAAAATTTTAATTTCTGTGAAGTTCATTTATGACTAGTTTTGGTCTGATTTCAGTGTAGCTTGAACAAAAGTAGACAACTCTAAGAATCATATTTCTTTAATTTTTTTTATTTTGATGAATGCATTCATGGTCTTGCAATGGTTACTAAAACATAAATTTTTTGTGAAATTCTTGCAAAAGACTACTCCTCCTATAATTTGGATCTCTTCATTCTAACTTGGCATGCAAGGGTTACACTATATTGAGAAATGAAATTCTCTTTTTTACTTTGATGAATATTGTTCCTGTTGTCAAGAGAGATATCTGAAATTCCTTGCAACAGGTTACTCTGTCTATAGTTTACAACAGCACAGGTCTGTCCCTTAGCAGTGGAGTAGCAGGGGAGTTGAGGGGTTATTATACAGTTAAGTATTTCATTGAAGGAGTTAGGAAGGTTCCAGTTCCCCAAGACCAGGACTATTTCCGAGGTGAACTGGAATCTTGCTATTTTAATCCCTCAATTATATACTTATTAACTGTTTTATTATACCCATACAAATAGAGGATTACAAATGGCGGGGAAATAGCTTCAAAACTAACGCAAGGGAATTGGTCCTTTAACATATTAGAACAATACAAAAGTAAAATCTAGAGGATTACGGATAGCCAAGGAATTATCTTCAGAAGCAGGGATTAGCTCATTTAACTAACACACGAGAAATTAGTCCATTCACAGAGATTTCTAGGGAATTATTCAAATTTTACTGCCTTTTATATAGGGAATAATCAGTAGAGGTATAATAAACCAGAATAAGTGGGGGATTACACGATTTAGGTGGGGAAAATTCCCTGGCCCCAATATCTTCGTGGTCTTATAAGGGCAAACCTGTTTGACACAAAAAGAGAGACACTTAACCAGGCTTGGGGGGTCATAAAACTTAGACGAACTCACTTTTGATCTCAGTCTCACTCTTATGAAAGGAATATATAGTGGAAAAGTGATACTGAGATCAAAAGTGAGCTCGTCTAAGTTTTATGGCCCCGGGGCCAGGAACCATTCTATTTATTGCTGTTGCATAGTTTCAAATCTAAGTCCCACTTTTTTCTTCATTTGGTGAAATACAAACCAGTAGAGCTGGCATGCATGCATAAATTCATCAGAGACCCTTGGTTAAAAAAGGCATTCTACTGAGAGCACAGTGGACCACTGTTAATGATGCTATTCATAGAGAAAGTTGACATGATTTTAGGGGGCATCTCAAGATTGAAAAGAAATGGGGCTGGTTGTTCAATGTTGGTTAGCCCCACCATAAAAAGACAATCTGATCAGAAACTTTGGAACTAGAATAGATAGCCATGTTATAACATGAAACTAAACTTGCTTGTTTTCACACATTTGCCAATTGAATACAATGTTACTGATGGTGCAAGTGTGTTATTTTTATAGTATTCTAAATACGGAGTCTCTTTTTCAGCAACACAGAACGATCTGAGACTGTGTGTCTTCCCCTCGGCAATAAATATGACCTTAGTTCTGTGGTCCCCGACACGGACTGTTAGGTTAGGACGGATCTAGGTACAAGGTTATTATTTGTACTATGATATAATTGTCTGTATTTATTTTACTTATAAAATTCTTTTCCTTTTAAAAATCATAAGAGTGAAAGCAACATTCAATATGAGTGTCGCATAGGGTTCATGAACCTTAAATGGAATTCTAAAAATACAATGCATCCCGACAGACTGTCCAAATCTTGTCCAGAATTGGAAATTAATGTATAATGTCAGTTTTGTAGAAACAATTCTTATTATTTCCGACTTCCAAAGCATTCACACAAGTATTTGCTTAGTTACAGAATCCGAATGTTTAAAAGCATATGTATATATAGTCATCCAGCTTAGTTCAGTAAAAATGTGTAAAATTGGCAAATTATTTTTAGTAAATATATGAATTCCCTACTTATTCAGTAGTTACATGTATTTCCTAAAACAGCCAGTAAATATTCACTTGATGGTTTAGGAAATACATGAAATTCGTGATTTCACATATTAACTGTAACATACACATTTGTTACAGCATGATATCTCGAGAAGCTTTTGAGCTTTTGCAGTGAAACGTTACACCACAACTCCCAGGAAGATCCCTAATTAAGGTCAAAAGGTCAAAGTCATAAAATCATTTATTCTTGGTGATATCTCAACAAGCTTTTTCAAGAGAAATTTCATATCATAACTCCCTAAAACTCAGCATGCCTTTCATAAAATGCCCCCTCCCAAGATCTGCCAAACTCTTCTTTCAAGTGAGGGAGACAGATTCTCTTAAATTTTAAAGCTTTGGAAAGTCTTAACAATTAGCTGTGTGTGAAACCATTGCAAACATGTGATCTAGGTTTTTTTTTTATGTGATCTTGCTTAGTTTGTATAGGCATAAGATTAAATACATTTGAATGTACTTCTGTTTATTGCTCTCAGCCAGGATTACTTTAGTTTAGTATGTAAAGATTACATACATTGTCAAACATAAGTATCCACTCATCAATAAACAAGCTCTGTACTAAATGTTGAATAAACATATCTTCCTTTTTCTCCTAAACTAATGGTTCATAAAAGTCCAAATGCCACTAATTATTTTTGAATGGTGGTGAAATGGAGCTATAATTGGGACAAAAGAGTTGATCAATGATGCCCATTTTTTAGGTGTTATCATATGCTTACTCTTTCTACAGTACCATTTTGGCACAGTAGTGTACAAATGAATAACATAGCATATGTGTATATTGTTGCTGAAATAATACTGTAATACTTGTTTTGATTAGTGAAGCAAAATTATCCATGGATTATCATTTTTATAGCTGGTACAATGTATATGCAATAAAATCTTTTTTGTAGAGCTGATGAGAGCACAGGAGTAAGCAGTTTTATCTATAAATTTATACATTTTGTAAAATAACCAGCGAAGTTTGCTCACAATACTTGCGAAGCTCAGTGGTTATTTTTTACATTGCTGGATAAAACTGCCACCTCCTGCGATGAAACTGCACCACATATGTCTTAAATAATTAAATTTAATAAAAGAAAAATATACCTTGTATTTTGTTCCATTTTCTTCACATTGGATTTTAAAACAGCAAATGAATTGTCAAACTTGCTGAGGAAGTCTTGTCCAGAGGTATCTAATTCTTTCTCTGACTTGTTTTTTTCAATCTTCATTGAGTCAGTATTTTCACTTTCACTTTCAGTGATAGGATTGTTTGAATTTAGTCCTGAGCTACTAGAACTAGAACGAGATCTAAGGGTATTGTCAACTTCTATTACTTCGCAGTTTTTAGGTAAGTCACTTGCAAATTCATTAGTGATGGGGATTAATAGATGCTCTCTCATAAACAAACTGTCATTTGTCCATAATTTGTTTTCTCTTTTAATTTGTTCTACCTGGAAAAAAAAACATTAATCATAATTCACGGGTGCTTCAATTTACCAAAATGGAAACTCAAATGGGAATCAAATGTACCCAAATGGAATATCAAATACATACGTATTACCATATTCTCAAATTTTTACTTATTAAAAATATTGAAAATAATGAACTTAATAAAAGGAGATGTTTTATTAATTATTAATATTTTCTTATATTGTATTTTTAAAAAATTGAATTTTTTTTCATTTGTAATAACTTTTGCACAAAATTGAATACAAAACTGAAGTGAATAGTGTCCATGGCCGTAAGAATGGAATGGAGAGAGGGGACCGAGAGGCCAACCCCCCCTCCCCCCCCTGATTTTGCCGATATATAGAATAATATCAAAAGTAATTCAATTTCATGTCTCAAAATACAATGTTAGAAATAGATAATTAATTTAAAACTCCATTTGTAACTGTAAATTCATTTATTTTTATCATTTTAAATAAGTAATGAAATACGATAATACATATTTAATATTCCATTTGATTTCCATTTGGGTCAATTTGATTTCCATTTTGGTCCAATTGTGTTTCAATTTGGGTCCATTTGTTGCCATTGATTTGTTTCCATTTGGGTAAATCGACGTGCCGTAATTCACAACCGTTTTTTGTTTGTTTGTTTTTTATGTGAGAAAACAGAGTGAGCAAACCTGAAAACAGAGAGTTGAACAATAAGCCATTACATTTTCACTACTTCTGAATTATCTCCCCTTGAAATCGGTGTGAACATTCATTTGAACAAACTTAAACTTTGTATGAGTTTGGTTAAAATTGACCCAGTTCGTGGTTCTGAAGACTGAGTTGAAATTTAGAATTTGAAAAACTCTCAGGTGAGCATTGCGGCCAATTGATCTTAGCATTTCGTATAGGTCTTCTCATAGAACAAAACAGTTGTGAAGTTTTCATTAAAAAAAATTCACTTATAGCTTATCAGAATTTGACATCGCAAAATATTTTGGTCTCTTCGTATCTTGACCAGAACTGGTATTTAAAATATGGTTTAAAAAACTTTACCGAAGATCCATATTTCAGGGCGATTCCCATCAGAGTATCCGACTGACTCACTCTGTGTTTTACCAATAGAGAAGATTTTGCCACTAATCGTGTTGCAGTTCCATACTTGGTTTGTTTTTCTACAAATTTACCAAGCAGCTGACTTTCTGTCCTGCTGCAGTCATCCGCCATTTTGGACAAAGCTAAATCACGTGATTCAAAATTCATCGTGATCGGCAAGGCGTTTTTTGTAATTTTACGAAATCTACAATACAAAACAACTTTGTTTACGTCGAGAGTAGGTGAAAAGTAAAAAAAAAAAATGAGCTACCAACTGTACAGAAATACGACCCTCGGACACACGTTACAGGAAAGTCTTGACGAATTGATATCGGTAAACAAACATTTCCTTTATACAGACTGTTGGTAAAAATGGTTTTGAAACAGGAAGTACGAAATTGCGACGGAAAAGCATGTAACACAGTTCTAATATAATGATATTATCATTATGTAAAAATATCCCAAGGAAGGAATTACATATGCCATACTCATCTCCAGCGTGTTTATGATATACGAAGATCTGACTGTCAACTATTCCTTCACTTGTATTATAAATTTTAGTGTGAAAAAATAAGAAATACAATTAAAGTAGGCGACAAAAAAATTTGGTCTGGTGTCTCTACGAATCCTTGACCATTGTCAGTCACATACATGTAATCTCAATTAGGGTTTCATGCCCGGACTTTGACTGCTTGTTTTGATTAATATGGGCAGAACTGCATTATCAGTCTGCTTCAACTTTTTTTTACTTTGGACATCCTTTTAATTCCCATCCCCATAAAACTTTTGTGTCTAATACAGTAAAAATATTGCACAAATCCAAAGATGTACAGTGAAGTCGCCAATTCCGGGTCACGGTAGGGTGTTTCGTTACTGGGGTAGTGTAGATTTTAAATTGATCAAATCATGATCCCAAGGGTGGGGTAAGGCCACAAAAGGTAATACAAGGGGAGAATCTGGTGAAGAACGGCAAGGTTAAGTTACTAAGGTGTGTTTTGTAGCCTGTGGGCCTCTTGATCATATTGTGGACCCTGGATTAATGTGTGGCTGAGGCTGGAATTAAAATTTTGCTTGATAATAAATGTGTTTAAAATACTGTGGTTTCATCAATATTCGTTGAGCACCAATTTTCGAGGACTTTGTTGTTGAGCAGATCCACGAATTCAAATGTTCTTTGAATTAAGAAATATGGTATTCATTTGTATAGGCAATCCTTTTGTCCACAAAATTACGTATCCTTGAAAACATCTCTTTTACAAAATACATGAAATTTGATGCCAACGAAAATTGATGAAACCACAGTAGTTAAAATAATTGACTTTTAAATATTATTTCCTTTCATCATTGTAGGTGCATCAGGTCATGAATAAATATGAAGAAATGACTCTCCTATGCTGTTTGGACATTTTTGTTGCATTTACATCTCACATTCATCTTACGAGATGGGCATTTGAGAAGCAGTAACAAGTTTGTAGATATAAAAAGTATGTTTTTGCTTCAGTGCTTCATTTGAATTTGCCTAAAAATTGTAGGAAAAGTGGAAAGTAGGTCTTTGTACATTTGCATAAGAATGGCAAAAAAATAATGATATGCTACTGGTCCTATTTTCTTGCAATTCAGGTAGAATGTTGTGTTGTGTAAATCAAAAGTTTAGGAAACCTGTTCCTATAAATGTATAGAATACATCCACAGTGCTCTATTTAGTACTCTTAGTCTTGTACATTTCATGCAATGTGTACATAGTTCAATGACAATATCAAAACTCATTTATATTAAAGAAATATTATACAGATGAAGTATTTGTTATTCTTTAAAATGGATGCTGTTGCTGACATTAAAATTAGTTAAAAACAAAATGGTGATACACTGTACAGAAGATGAGTTACTACATCTTCACTAACCATGATATGCTACTCTCCTCATGAACCCTGGGTTGCCCAATCTATTCAGTTTACTGAATAAATATTGTTTAAATCAACCCTGGGTATATGGTGTTAAAAAAAAATTGGAAATATTTGTTTTCAAGTTGTGATTGGAGTTGATTGACACCGCTTGACCAATCAGCAATTTTTTTTTTGTAAATGACGATATTTGCATTCAGAACATATTTTGATTCTTCACTCTCAGGAACGCAAGTAAACATCTATCATAATAGATATGGTGTCATCCAAAATCTTAAGGTATGTACACTGGTCAATTTATCACTGGAAGAAGTGACTCCCCTTTGCTAATCTTTTAAAAGCTCACCTGAGTCGAAGGCTCAAGTGAGCTTTTTTTATCATTTTGTGCAGCATCTGTCTAGTTGTTACATAATCTGGAAATTAATTAATGCTTTAAAATTTCTTCTTTGGTTATACTTAACCATTTGTCATGAGCAAAGATGTCTTTCTGAAAATTTTGAAATATGTGGCCCCCAGGGTCAGTGGGTGCACAACTGGTTAAAAGAAAGTTTAAATGCATTTTCTCTTTGTTACTTTGATCTCCCTCTGGGTATTAAGTAAGCAAAGTAAGCATGCATAGTGTATAGTTATAATAAGCAATGAAGCCTCATTCAAAATTGTGAATTTCATGGCTTCTGGTTTAAAACACGAACCAAACTTGATTGTTAGACAGTTGTTACATGATTCTAAGGTGACCTTAAAAGCCCATGGGCCTCTATTTTTAATAAGAAGCCGGTACTTTTCAAAAATGCTCAAGATGCTGTCATGAAGCTTTCAGCTCATGTGCACTTAAGATCGATGAAAAACTTCTAAATCCATGTTTAGACAAATAAATATGGGAACATCTTCATCTAGTGTAAATTTGTGTTCATACCATTAACCCTCTTCTACCCTTTCAGGATGGGCTTTCAGTGAGGTGTGGCATTCTCAAAGCAACATAATTAACGACTCTCAAATTCTCATTGGTTAACAAATGAATTAAATAGCAACTTTAAATTGTTGATGACAACAATGACACAACTTAGTCTTAAGCCCCACCTCTTTGCTGTACGAAACACTGTCATTGGATCATTGCTGCACTCGTTGACGTTCCCTCAAATTTCTATCGCATGAAATACTATATTTCAACAGCCAATGAAAGGCTGTGTAAATTTCAGATGCTAATCATGTCACTTTGAGAATGCCATGCCATACAGAAAGTACAAGGATAACAGAGAATTGTACTATTTTGATTTTTTTAAATACTTGATGGGTTTTTAGCTCACCTGAGCCGAAGGCTCAAATGAGCTTTTCTGATCAAATTTTGTCCAGCGTCCGTCTGACTAGCTGTCGAGTTTGTCCGTCTGTCTGTCTGTAAACTTTTCACATTTTCGACTTCTTCTCAAGACTGCTGGGCCAATTTCAACCAAACTTGCCACAAAGCATCCTTGGGTGAAGGGGATTCAAGTTTGTTCAAATGAAATGCCACACCCTCATCCAAGGGGAGATGAATTGGAATAAATGAAAATTTGGTGGTATGTTTTAAAAATCTTCTTCTCAAGAACCACTGTGCCAGGAAAGATGAAACTTATGGGGAAACATCCTCAGGTACTGTAGATTCAAGTTTGTTCAAATCATAACCCCCGTGGGTAGGGTGGGGCCACAATGGCTGACAAAAGTTTTACACAGAAATACATAGGAAAATTTTTTTAAATCTTCTTCTCAAGAATAAAAAAGACATAATTGATCATATTTATATGGAAGCATCCTCAGGTAGTGTAGATTCATATTTGTTCAAATAAGGACCACCGGGGGTAGGGCGGGGCCACAATGGCCGACCAAAGTTTTACATAGAAATATATAGGAAAATTCTGTAAAAATCTTCTTCTCAAGAATAACAAAGCGATAATTGATCATATTTATATGGAAGCATCCTCAGGTAGTGTAGATTCAAGTTTGTTCAAATCATAACCCCCGGGGGTAGGGCGGGGCCAAAATGGCTGACCAAAGTTTTACATAGAAATACATGTATATAAGAAAATTCTTTAAAAATCTTCATCTCAAGAATAACAAAAAAAATAATTGATCATTTTTATATGGAAGCATCCTCAGGTAGTGTAGATTCAAATTTGTTCAAATCATGACCCCCAGGGGTAGGGCGGGGCCAAAATGGCTGTTCAAATTTTTACATAGAAATATATAGGAAATTCTTTAAAAATCTTCTCAAGAATAGCAAGGCCATTATGGATCATATTTATATGGAAGTATTCTCAGGTTTTGTAGATTCATGTTTGTTCAAATCATGACCCCCGGGGCGTAAGGCAGAGCCTCAATGTTTTACACTGACATATATAGGAAAATTCTTTAAAAATCATCTCAAGAATAGCAAAGTCATGATTGGTCATGGGACTACTTTTGGACTAAAACTTTACAATAATAAACCAATTTCTCCTTTTTCATAGCCACAGTGCTCAGGTGAGCGATGTGGCCCATGGGCCTCGTGTTTTCTAGCCAGTCATCATACGAGCAATGTGGCCCAGGGGCCTCCCTTTGTTTATGGTTCCCCCTCTTTTTACAGAGGACAATGCAGTAAAAATAATGCAAGCTAGCACAGGATATGTCAAATTAAAAACTAAAAGGTATTTAATGTTTCAAAAAGAAATCTGATGAGCTAAAAAGTGAAAAATACACATTCAAATTTTGTAAATAAACTCTGAACCTGTCCTTCAATATTGCACTTAAGGTAAGAGATGATGCCCATAAATTTTATATAGATTTTACTGGCATAGTAATTATTGTAAATTTGATTTAAATTAAAGGTCTACAAAACTTAGTTGTGCCTTTTCTTGATGCCTATCTGATCTCCTTTTATGTACATGGATACTTAGTGTCACTGTATAAGGACATTGCTTTAATATATATATCATTATCTTCCACATGGAATAAATATAAAACTTGCTCGTAATATTTTTGAATTTTTAAGTATGTGAATACATGGACACTTTAGCAGGAAGTGAAATACAACTTCATGTTATTGTATCTATATACATTGTAGTTTGTATAAAAATATACATAAATAATGTCAAGTGCTTTAAATAATTTCTGTTTTGATTCAGCTTTTCTGACGACCTCCACAATCCACTGATGTGTGCTCCACAAACCAACGCAGCTTCCTCTCACCATTCTTTGAGTTCCTCCTGCAATGGGAGCCCGGGCCAGTCAGAATCTCCAGTGTTACGTATCAAATCTAGAACTCACAAACTCCAGTCCTCCGTCACTAGTCGACTAGAACAGACAAATGATGAACTCTTCCAGTTATGACAACTGTCAAGTGGCTGTACAATAGTGTACAGTAGTATATATAGTTATAGATGACCCACCCTTCTCATTAATCCCAGAGCCTATAACAAGGGTTCTGGGATTTAAATTGAAACTTGCCCACTCTCACTTTTGTCGAAGCAGTGGGAGGGAACAATTTAAAAAAACTTCTAGATTCACACCTGCTGTATGATGGATTCTAAACACAATTTTCTGGAAACATATTTTAGAGAAGTCCAGAACTCCTTTGTGTTGCTGGTGACCTTTGATCCCGTTGAGTCCTTAAAGATTGTTGTTACCTACATACTGGCTTTGATGAACCCAGAGTTTATCAACTTAAATATATATTGTTTAATTTAAAACTATGCATAACTTACAGGAGGGCACAATTAGGGCCCAGATATGATTTTGTGACAGACAAACTACCGTGCCAAAACTGATCAAAGAGACACAAAAGTAATCAACAGCAGAGTGGAATAGAGTGCTGACATTAGATTAAGGAATCTCTTTCTAGTATGTCAGTATTGTCTGTGTACATCAATTTATATGACGGTTGTTTGTAAAAAAAAAAAAAAAAAAAAAAGTTTCACATGTAGGGAACAGTTCACAGTATGGGGGATCATGTTTGACTTAAATGTTTGCATACATTTGCTCTTAATTGATAATTCAATATTTTCCCAAGAACCAAGAAAATTTGTTATTTTGTATAAATACAATTATATACTATAACAGTGTATTAGTATTTATTTCATGTTTTATTAGGTTGCATCTCAGATTCATTCTTTAGAAACTATAATGAGCAATTATATTTTCACTGTACATGTGTATCAGAAAATTGTGAACACCTTTTACATGTATATCCATAAAATATTCCTGAATGGCACCTTCTCTGAAAAACCAAGCTGGGGTGAGGGGGGGAGGTATTTGTCCCTTTGGACAGTCCTTTTTCATTACAATTCTCAGTGTTTCTTATTATTTTTAAGTAAAATAATGATGATTTACTACTGACTGGTGTCATATTGTATAGGCCCAGATGTGATAATTATAACCTCAGGAGTAGATCTACCTGTCTGCAACAGTTCACTTGACAGTCCTTAATGAAAAGTGTTCAACATACCTGGGTAATAAGGTTCACTTTTACTTATTCAGAATCTTTATATGAAGATAGTCAGATCATTTTGATAGAATTAAGGACAGGAGTTTAAGAGTCTTGTGTCATTTGTGAAGATTTGTTTTGGACATAAATTGAACATACTGTTCCAGAAAGCCAAAAATTCCACAGAAAATGCAAAAAGTGTATGTTTGAATTGTGTATTTGAAATTATTTTGACTTCTTGCTGCCTCCCCTCAATGTGAACTGAAGGCAAGATGGTGAGTAAGCTTGTAATTTTTGCTCTCTTTGATGGGACTTGCTTTGTACAAGGTTATTTTTTGCCATGTTTTTTTTCACACTTGTAAAATGTTTTGCCCTGTTTTAAATTCACCCAGTCACAATTCTGTTCAAGAAATAATAGTTTTCTTTGCATTCGCCCTGTCTTAAACCCAATTGTGTCTAGGGCCAAAGGAGCGGAAATGAATTGGAGGCAGAAATTTAAAAAAAGTTATCGTAGAAATTTTCTTAGAAAGATAATTTTCTCACTCACCTACCAACCCAAATTTATAATCATAAGTCAAGAGAGGAAAAACAAATATTATTTTAAAGCTTGGCTTAGACATAATGATTATATAGAACTATGCTCAGAAGTGAAGAATCAAATCTGTTGAAATCATGACCCTGGGGGGAATGGGGGGGGGGCACAATGGGGGATCAAAGTTTAACATATGAAAATAGGAATAGATAGGAAAAATCTTTTTAGAAGCTAAACATATTGATATGGAAGCATTCTCAGGTAGTGTAGATTCAAGTTTGTTCAAATCATGCCCAAATGGGGTAAGATGGGGCCACAATTGGGATCAAGGTTTTACATGGGAATATATAATTATATATGGAAAATCTTATACAGAACAACAAAGCCACAATTAGTCACATTAAAATGGAAGCAGCCAAATATTACACTGACATATATAGGAAAATTCTTTAAAAATCATCTCAAGAATAGCAAAGTCATGATTGGTCATGGGACTACTTTTGGACTAAAACTTTACAATAATAAACCAATTTCTCCTTTTTCATAGCCACAGTGCTCAGGTGAGCGATGTGGCCCATGGGCCTCGTGTTTTCTAGCCAGTCATCATACGAGCAATGTGGCCCAGGGGCCTCCCTTTGTTTATGGTTCCCCCTCTTTTTACAGAGGACAATGCAGTAAAAATAATGCAAGCTAGCACAGGATATGTCAAATTAAAAAGTAAAAGGTATTTAATGTTTCAAAAAGAAATCTGATGAGCTAAAAAGTGAAAAATACACATTCAAATTTTGTAAATAAACTCTGAACCTGTCCTTCAATATTGCACTTAAGGTAAGAGATGATGCCCATAAATTTTATATAGATTTTACTGGCATAGTAATTATTGTAAATTTGATTTAAATTAAAGGTCTACAAAACTTAGTTGTGCCTTTTCTTGATGCCTATCTGATCTCCTTTTATGTACATGGATACTTAGTGTCACTGTATAAGGACATTGCTTTAATATATATATCATTATCTTCCACATGGAATAAATATAAAACTTGCTCGTAATATTTTTGAATTTTTAAGTATGTGAATACATGAACACTTCAGCAGGAAGTGAAATACAACTTCATGTTATTGTATCTATATACATTGTAGTTTGTATAAAAATATACATAAATAATGTCAAGTGCTTTAAATAATTTCTGTTTTGATTCAGCTTTTCTGACGACCTCCACAATCCACTGATGTGTGCTCCAAAAACCAACGCAGCTTCCTCTCACCATTCTTTGAGTTTCTCCTGCAATGGGAGCCCGGGCCAGTCAGAATCTCCAGTGTTACGTATCAAATCTAGAACTCACAAACTCCAGTCCTCCGTCACTAGTCGACTAGAACAGACAAATGATGAACTCTTCCAGTTATGACAGCTGTCAAGTGGCTGTACAATAGTGTACAGTAGTATATATAGTTATAGATGACCCACCCTTCTCATTAATCCCAGAGCCTATAACAAGGGTTCTGGGATTTAAATTGAAACTTGCCCACTCTCACTTTTGTCGAAGCAGTGGGAGGGAACAATTTAAAAAAACTTCTAGATTCACACCTGCTGTATGATGGATTCTAAACACAATTTTCTGGAAACATATTTTAGAGAAGTCCAGAACTCCTTTTTGTTGCAGGTGACCTTTGATCCTGTTGAGTCCTTAAAGATTGTTGTTACCTACATACTGGCTTTGATGAACCCAGAGTTTATCAACTTAAATATATATTGTTTAATTTAAAACTATGCATAACTTACAGGAGGGCACAATTAAGGCCCAGATATGATTTTGTGACAGACAAACTACCGTGCCAAAACTGATCAAAGAGACACAAAAGTAATCAACAGCAGAGTGGAATAGTATGCTGACATTAAATTAAGGAATCTCTTTCTAGTATGTCAGCATTGTCTGTGTACATCAATTCATATGACGGTTGTTTGTAAAAAAAAAAAAAAAAAAAAGTTTCACATATAGGGAACAGTTCACAGTATGGGGGATCATGTTTGACTTAAATGTTTGCATACATTTGCTCTTAATTGATAATTCAATTTTCAAAAAAAAATATTTTTCCCAAGAACCAAGAAAATTTGTTATTTTGTATAAATACAATTATATACTATAACAGTGTATTAGTATTTATTTCATGTTTTATTAGGTTGCATCTCAGATTCATTCTTTAAAAACTATAATGAGCAATTATATTTTCACTGTACATGTGTATCAGAAAATTGTGAACACCTTTTACATGTATATCCATAAAATATTCCTGATTGGCACCTTCTCTGAAAAACCCAGCTGGGGTGAGGGTGGGGAGGTATTTGTCCCTTTGGACAGTCCTTTTTCATTACAATTCTCAGTGTTTCTTATTACTTTTAAGTAAAATAATGATGTGATTGATTTACTACTGACTGGTGTCATATTGTACAGGCCCAGATGTGATAATTATAACCTCAGGAGTAGATCTACCTATCTGCAACAGTTCACTTGACAGTCCTTAATGAAAAGTGTTCAACATACCTGGGTAATAAGGTTCACTTTTACTTATTCAGAATCTTTGTATGAAGATAGTCAGATCATTTTGATAGAATTAAGGACAGGAGCTTAAGAGTCTTGTGTCATTTGTGAAGATTTGTTTTGGACATAGATTGAACATACTGTTCCAGAAAAGCCAAAAATTCCACAGAAAATGCAAAAAGTGTATGTTTGGATTGTGTATTTGAAACTATTTTGACTTCTTGCTGCCTCCCCTCAATGTGAACTGAAGGCAGGGTGGTGAGTAAGCTTGTATTTTTTGCTCTCTTTGATGGGACTTGCTTTGTACAAGGTTATTTTTTGCCATGTTTTTTTTCACACTTGTAAAATGTTTTGCCCTGTTTTAAATTCACCCAGTCACAATTCTGTTCAAGAAATAATAGTTTTCTTTGCATTCGCCCTGTCTTAAACCCAATTGTGTCTAGGGCCAAAGGAGCGGAAATGAATTGGAGGCAGAAATTTAAAAAAAGTTATCGTAGAAATTTTCTTAGAAAGATAATTTTCTCACTCACCTACCAACCCAAATTTATAATCATAAGTCAAGAGAGGACAAACAAATATTATTTTAAAGCTTGGCTTAGACATAATGATTATATAGAACTATGCTCAGAAGTGAAGAATCAAATCTGTTGAAATCATGACCCTGGGGGGAATGGGGGGGGGGCACAATGGGGGATCAAAGTTTAACATATGAAAATAGGAATAGATAGGAAAAATCTTTTTAGAAGCTAAACATATTGATATGGAAGCATTCTCAGGTAGTGTAGATTCAAGTTTGTTCAAATCATGCCCAAATGGGGTAAGATGGGGCCACAATTGGGATCAAGGTTTTACATGGGAATATATAATTATATATGGAAAATCTTATACAGAACAACAAAGCCACAATTAGTCACATTAAAATGGAAGCAGCCAAATGTGGTGTAGAGTCAGTTTTATTTAAATCATACACCCCCTCTACCCCCCCCCCCCCCCCCCCC
>PRKT01001189.1:95356-113218 GCA_003671525.1 Saccostrea glomerata | reverse complement strand
AACGATGCTACGCCACTGGTCACTAAAAGCTAAGAAAGAAAAGAGAGCCGACTTATTCTCCCCAAACTTATGCCATTTGAATAGGCAATGTTTTATTATTAGAAAGTCAGATATTATGATATGAAGTCCAAAACACATTTAATTACATGAGTATTTACAAAACACAATGAAATTAAAATATTAGGCAATTCATCATTTTCCTACATAACAAATTAATTGCTTTATTGATAAGTGCAATAGCACTGTCCAATTCATCCTCCCTTAGTTCAGGATTCCGTGCCTGTGCAGCTAATCGGGAAAAATATGCGGTAATCTGACTAGGCTGCAACACCTCACTAGCTTTAAACATTTACTTCCATCATTGTTACATGAAACTCTCATGTTTCTTGCCACTCTAGCAGGGTTAGCTTTATTGCCACTTTTCTCTCCTTCATCGAAAATGGATCTTAGAAATGTCTTTGTGTCATCAGTGAATCTGGTGTTTTTACGGTCTTTCTTAAGAGCCCACCCTTGCGGCAATTTAGTCAATCCTGAAGAAACGGAACTGCTGGTATGCTTGATAGAGCTTGTTTTAAGTTCATCACAAGAATCTTTCCACCTCATTCTTATGCCGTCATAAGTTGATATGTACTTGTGTTTTACAAGAAAACAGTGGTCATTGACCTCAGAATATGACTGCAAAACCACGGAACATTCTGCTTCTGGGCAATAAAGTATACCGTTTCCTTCTGTGTTTGCTACATCAGGGTGCTGCTCTTGATCAAAAGATCTTGACACACACTTATGTATAATTCCATGAATTTGTAAAGGTGGCTTAAAATCTGAAATAATGTTCATCGTTGAGTTGATACCTATAGGAACTATAGTATGTTGCTGCCCTTTCCCAACATTGTAATTTCTCCAACAGGTAATGGAGTTAGCTGTGTTGAATTGCACATTTGAGATTTTTGTTATTCCTTTAATTTTATAAGGAAGAACAACTTGATCAGATGATAATATTTCCACATGAGCTACCTGACAACCTTGTACACCATCCCCACTGTCCAAAGCAATTACTTAAAAAATATAAATTTTAAAGTAAAAAAAAAGATTTCACAGGTATTATTGTATAATACTTTTCAAAAATGTAATATTTTAGTTAAAAAAGCTTCAGACATTTATACTCATTTATCAATCTGAACCAAGGGTTTAATGTTAACAGAAAAGGCAACACAGTTAAGGCTACATGTACAGTAAGGAGGCGGGGCCTAATTTGTATCGAAATGTTTTTATGATGTCACACATAATATAAGGTCCTCAAAATACCACAAAATGAAATTATTTGCTATTTCAAACAACTGGATAGCTGTATACTACATACACACTTACTATTACATGCAGTTTTGTATTTTGTCAAATCCCACAAAACAGTATATATAAACGATGCATTGATTGCGATGCACTTGTCAATGTGGCATCATCTCGCAAAAATAACGAAGTTTGTATATAGTGAGAAGCTGATCAAGTCACATTTTGTACAAAGAAAAATGTCTTTTATTTTCAAATGAAATATTATTTGCAGATAAATAAAATGCCGTTAACTTGGATGCGATGCCTATTTAAGTATTTTATTGATTAACTGTCTGTTCATTCTCCAGACAAGTGAAACTTTCGTGTTTGTATGCATATTCATTGAAAAAAGTTATGGAAGGACCCTAATAAATCGATTTATTGCATGGGCATACTGTCAATGTATTTTGTCAAGGTTTTGCACATAAAATCAAAAGGCATTAAAATATTTGAAAAGTGCTGTGAACCTCATGAAATCTTGCAAATATATGAATAATAGCTATGTTAAAAGTAGTTGACTAGCAATATATTCAACATGCCGTCCAACAAATTAAATTTTAGCAATTAAAAAAGGAAATCTTTATAGGATTGAAACACTTTTAACTACATATAGTGTTTAAAAGGATTATCAATTAAACTAAGATTTTTAACTTGATTATTCCGTTGCAATATTGGAATTTATAAATGACCTCTTTACTACAAGTTAAATTGCTAAAATCATGTGACGTCGACATCACGTGAAAAATTTACATTTAAAAAAATCTAAATGTCCCCAACATGTACATTTAAACTACATAACATTTTTTTTATATCAGTGAAGTCCTAAAAAGAATCGCCCATCCTTATAAAGTTACGTTGTAGAATCCAATTATGATTTTTTTCCCAAAAGTTTGTTTATGTTAGGACTTACGTGGTTGGCGAATGTTAAGAAGTATTAAATGAATAAGATTTTTTTTATTTTGTGGCGGTTACAAATTTGTATGCTTCGAAAAAAAACCAAACGAAAATCATCCCTTACAAAATTAAATAATACTAATGCAAATCAGAAACGAGTAGTAAATGTATGTTAGCTTATTTTTTCAAGCTTTCGTGACATGGATTTTCTACACACAAACGCACAACCACTTGACGCGTTAATTAGTCCGAGATTACTCCGATTCTAACCATGAACGTCCTACGAAACCTTCCAGTTTTTATTTTTAAACTTTATATGCTATAACAAATGTCTAAGCTTAGTAGGAATATCAGATGGTTATCAGTGTATATAAACTCAAGGTCTAAATACAGGTGTTCTTTACCTTTTCTAACATCAAACTCACCTACTGCGTTTGACGGTTTGATCCACCATGCCATGTCTCGTCAGAATAAGCATGCGCAAAAATTACGTCACACGACGGAAGTGGCAAGATTACCTAAAGTCTAGAGGTTCTCCGATGATGACAATGAAAAAAAAACGAAAAAATCCGAATTCAAGTATTTCACGGTCAAGGGGGAAGTAACTCTTGTACTACAGACATTTTTCAATATAGACAAAGTTGACTATGGACATCGGACAATTCACTCCGGGGATGTCTTTGTCACTGAAGAACAATCATCCCCACAATTCATTTAAAGACACTCCGCCTTGTGGGGATATCCCCACAATTCCAATTATCCCCACAATGTATGTTTGAACTTGTATTCATCCCCACAATGTAGCTCTCGTAAACCCAGCTAGACAGACAGACAGACAGACAGACAGACGGACGGACAGACAGACAGACGGACGGACGACGGACGCATTACTATCGCATAAGCTCTTCTGGTCTCTGACCAGTAGAGCTAAAAACTTGTGAAATGAATTTGCTCAATGAACCTGAAATTAACTTGCTCAATGATCTTTGTGAAACAACTTTGTGTCAAAACTCCGCTGAAATGAATTTGCAAAACAGTGTGGAAAAATATCTTGCAAACAATGACTCTGTCGCTAAAACTGTGCAGACTTATAATGTTACAATTGGTTATGAAAATTTACAACACAATGAAGATAACCTGGTTTATATATATAAAACCGGATATGTATTTCATGACCTCTGATATGAAAATCAATGAACTCGAATATTGGCGTCCTCTAATTGTGTAGATTTAACATTTTCAAATTATGACTACAGGCGATAACGTCGGCACAGTGCTAAATTTGAAAATAATATACATTTTAGCAAATGCATGAACAATTTTATCTTTAAATAAGCATTACTCTTCAAATGCGTGCAAAAAAGTGTAGGAATTAACATACCAGTGATTCAATTTATTTTGATGCTGTAAAAATATTTAATCTTACATAAGAAAATTATGGTACTTATCTATGCTAAATACTGAATTTCACTATTTTTATTTATTTAAAGTATTTTAAGTCAAAATAGTTGGCAATTTTGCTCAGCGATGTGGCTCATGGGCCTCTTCTTTGGAGAATTGGATGAGCTGCACCAATCAGCCCGCCACGCAATCATATCGTAAATTGCGTAAACGCATTATTTCAGAGTTTGTGTATCATCGTAGTAATTCAATCATCATGACAAGTAGAGCTTTTCAAAAAAGCTTACCGTCTTTAGCAACAATTTTAAACAGTAAACAGATCTATACTTAACAGGCCCTATAATTCTTTTGAATTTCTTGATTTTGTATTTCTAAATTAGCTTTTTACGGGCATTAGCCCTACCACTGTTGTCACTCGGTCATCTCCGTAAACTTTGACTGGCCGAGAGCTTTCGGCAAACCTCGGCTGATTCCCATTCACTCTTCAAACAAGAAAGGGGAAAAGAATAAAAGAAGGATATGGAAATAACGAACAGAATTCAATCTCAACGTCCATTAAACAAATATACAAAATAAGAGCAGAGCAAACACGGACCTCCGAAACATCAGAGGTGGGATCAGGTGCCATGGAGGAGTGAGCATCCCACATTGTAAAGCCTCCAAATTGTAAAGCCTGCAAGCAAAAACTATCAAATTCTGTTTATAATGAAATTAAAGAGACGTTTTTATTTATTGCTATAAAAAATATCATGTTATTAAGAAATAATTTCTGCTGATTTTGTTGTTCGTTCTGTCATTTTTTTAAGATTGGAAATCTTGCAAAATTGTTAAGTCGTACGAAAAATAGATCATCAGAAATTTAACTCCCTTGCCTTGAACAGCATTTCAACCAATGAAATAATTGAAAATTTTCTCATCATGCAATTTCTACCAATCATAAAAGAGAGGAAGTGCATAGTCCGAAGACTGTAAAAAAAACTTCAACTATACTATACCGTCTTCCAAGGAAGACGGTAATCATGTCAAAGGAATTGAGTTCCGAATGGAATGATCGAAACGCCATTTGATCGTAGACACGCCACCGGCAAATGAAATTTAATATAAGTTTTCATTTTCCAAATTATTGCTCAGTGATAGTTTTAATGAGTATTAGCCTATGATAGGACAAATGGAATAAATATTTATAACTTCGGGTTCTTTGCGGGGGTAACCGTAAAAGTTTTCGAGAAAAAGCCAAAGTTTTAGGTTGGGGCAAGTCCACGGGTTGCATATAACAACCATGAAAGATGAGTAGTTCCTTGTGCGCTCACCGCAACGGTCACACCTATAAAACCTGTTATTTAAAAACGTCTGCCTTCAGAAAAGCCATCCAAAAAATAATAAAAAGTAAAATTCCATTTCTGTTAGTTAAAACTTTGAGTTGTCCCTATAAGTATTCAATGCCAAACATCTAAAACAATACATTATATCTTTTAAACAGCTGTTAATTATATATATGACGTCATGAAAAATTACAACGCCTATAGCACCCTCGTTTAGTAAAATGAAGTGTGTTTCGAGTCTATTGGTTCTATATTTTCCTTTACTCAATCTCGTAAAATTTGAAAGGCATTTTACGACTACACAAATTGTTACAAAATCGAACTATTCATTTTTATTTCTTTAAAGCAATGGTTTGATTAATTAATATTGGTATAAAATAACAAAATAGAATCCGACATTTTTAAATCCGACTTAACATATATGGAATTGGGTAAATAGCTTCCCTTTTTTCCCGCCACACTTCAGCGAACGAACTCAAGATGTCAGCATCGAAAAAAACTGTATCGGGTTTCGTCCAAAACGTTTCTCCCATTCGCACGAGTATGACGAATTCTCGGTACTTTAATGCAGTCGTTCAAACCATAGAAATGAGTTGAACAGAATCGCCTGTTTCGATGTTTCAAAACACTCAGTACTTACGGATGCTAGTCGAGCACAAACCCCCTTTAAATTGTCGGATGTACAACTAGTACCGAACAAGACTGACTCTTCAAAATCTGAAGTTTTGTTAGAAGTGTCTAGAACGCTGAACTTCAACTACAAAAAATCTCCAGACGACGATGACAAGACGGGTGAAAAAGTTAAAACCCTTGCATAAGTCCAAGCGACTCCGGAACACATCAAGGTATTTATTGGGCAAAACGAAGATAATCGCCCCCACCTAGTATTTTATAATATTTTTTTTTTAAAGTGCTTGTATTATCATAGTTATCACGCAATTTTCAGATTCAGAATTTGTTCTTTATACACACAGATAAACAAGGGGAATGTGAATTCTTACTCAGGTTATACCAAGAAAGGTTTTAAACCTGTTTCTTGGTCAATAGGTAAAGTCCTGCTTTTTGTTGGTGTTTTTGTTCATTCTCTACCCATTCTAGTATTGTTGTAAATGTTTCTGGGATTTATTATATTCCCATTAAAAGTTCCCAATTGAGTTTCCATGCATGCCGACTTTCCTCTACAAATTTTCCCCCCTGGGAAATATTCTTCTTCAAGACTTGTTTTCTCGTATCCGGTATGGCGGGGAAGTACAATAGTTGTTGTCCCTGTTTGCTTTTTTACTGTATTTTTAACCTGTTTGCACCGTTTTTCACCGTAACTGTAATTAAGCAATCCTATTGGTAATCTTAATGGCTTGTGCTTTTCCTGAAATATAAAAAGTAAGTATTTGTAATCAAAGTTTCAAAAAAGATATATTGAACAATTATAGATTTAAGCTTATTTTTTTAGGGGGGGGGGTACCTGCGTTACCAACGTGGAGGTGTTTTAAGAAACAATGCATCTCTACATATGGTATCCATTGACAAATACGCTAAACAGTCACTTGAGGGAGAGGCAAAACCAAAAATATAGATGACATCACCTTCAGAACAGGTGGTTGAACAAGCTAAAAGTGAGTTAGAGAAAAGACCAAAAAGCTTGACCAGAGGAAACATTCCAGTGAGAAATCGACACGCAAAGGAGGAGAACGTCCTGAGAAGAAAAAAACATTGTAAAGCTTAATTAAGACGTTTTTGGAGTTTATTGTTTCCAAAGCCAAATGTTCATTTATTCCAGGAAGCCCATCAGAGTACCTGAAAACAAGGATTGGCCAATGAAATACCTGATTGTCTTTTGGTAAGTAATCAGTCAAGGACAATTTAACCCACTTTTTTATGTCCCCACCATGGAATAGTTGGGGCATACTGTGTTTACCCTTTCTGTCCATCATTCCATCGTTGTCAGGGATCGACATTAATTGTCAGTGTTATCACCGGAAACTTTTAGGGAAGCAATGCCAAGTCAACTTTCTCTGTTTGATATGCCACCCACACAGACAGCCGAGGAAAACATTTACTTTCAAGATTTGCGACCTATATCTCAGATTTCAGACAGTTCACCAATTGAATTTCAATTATCAGCTCAAAATGGAATGGACTATATTGACCTCAAGAGAACCAGAATTTACATCAAGCTAAAGGTCATGAATGGAGAAAATGCATTAGAAGCTGCAGATATAATTGGTGCTGTAAACTTGTTACTGCAGTCGTTGTTCAGTCAAGTTGATGTTTCTATGCAAAACAAACCAACAACCAGTTCCGGCGCGTATTACCCATACTTGAGCATGTTAAATTCTCTTATTCACTACGGAAGTGACGCCTAGAATTCACAATTAACTTCACAGTTGTGGGAAAATTGTGCTTGATCACAAAAAAATTCCTAATCTTTATCTTGATGCCTCAATCTTTATTGTGACGTCATATGACATAGTAAGTGAACATGGGTTTGTTTCCATACCAGTTGAAATGAACAATTTATATTCATTCGACAGTGTTTCTTACACTGCGACTGGGTATCATGATCAAAGTAAAATATCTGACTTTGCTTTATATGTATTTTCATCGGTCAATATTTCAATGAGCTAAAAATATTAATGATCGAGCTAAAAATCTTCTTTCTCATTTGACCACCGTCAGAATGGGAGAAGATTGTACATTTTGGCCGTGGGTTGCAACAATGGGTTATGTATAATTTGACTGGATACCTTGTGGATTATCTACAGAATACTGCATCTATATATGATTCTAAATAAAAAATAATAATTCATTTATTTCTTATTTTTAACATGTTTAAATGCCTTAATCGCTCAGAATTTGAGCTTTTAATTTTTTGTAACACTAAATCTGTTTCACATCATCTTTACCATTTTTATTTAATCTAATTAAAAAAAAACATTGTTTACATACCCTCTGAGTGGTTGTAGTGACTGTACTTATGATCTATTGGTTCCTTGGATTACGACTTTTCCATTTAAAGCATAATAATTTCGCTGAAATATTCACAGGACACGCAATAAATTTTCATCTGGATTTGACATAAACTTCATGTTCATGTCAATCACGTTTCCATGCTTACACGTTAGACACACAGGGCTATTCCACCTATCGAAATCGCATCACAAAAAAATAAATCATTGCACTGTTAGCTGCAATCCATATCAAATAATATGTTACGATAACTTCGCAAGATGAATACATAGTCATTTACTTCCACTGTGTTGCGATTTTGTTTCTTAACGATTGCAATACGACAAAACG
Source organism: Saccostrea glomerata (assembly GCA_003671525.1). Lineage (NCBI taxonomy): Eukaryota > Metazoa > Mollusca > Bivalvia > Ostreida > Ostreidae > Saccostrea > Saccostrea glomerata. The sequence goes on along the minus strand of PRKT01001189.1, from coordinate 104,975 downwards.
AAATTCGTTAGAAATCGCTAATTTTTTCGGTAAAAAGTGAAAACAGATAAAGAAAAGTCATTTAATACAAATCACAAATAAAAATTACTCCAAAAATTATTTTTTATGGCTTAAAATAGCAATGCTGTTTTTGAATTATCCACTTCCGGCAGGATCATCCCACTTCCGGTAGCATTACTAGCATTGACCTAGTTTCAAACCAGCATCACGATAAGGATCAAACCAGGATCAGGATAAGGATAACTAGCATCAAAATCGGCAAGCAAAGGAAGCATCAAAATCAGCATTGATGCTGTAACAAAAATATTTCCTTGCACTTTAATATACATCGGGTTCGATATCTGATTATTGAATTTGCTGATTTTCGCGTGATTACAGGTAGATCTAGGAATATGAGTACAACATTTTTCGCCACACTTCTTGCTAGAAGTTTTCGATTTTCTTCCGTAAATAGCTTCAATTATTATCAATGTTCAGACAATGACTACAGGATGGTATGTGACTGGAGCTCTGGTGTGTTATATAGTGGGTGCGTCGCCCCTACTATCAGAGAAGTCGTGTTTCAATTTTTTGACGCATCATCAGCCATTGATTTAGGATGCAGTAATTCTGTCCGCAGGATTTTCATTGCGGAATGTGATGATGTTTGCACAAATCTTGAAAGAATTCTAATTAGAGATCGAGTCATGTTGTGCAGGTGTTTTGAGGGGATTTGAAATGTGTATGGTATTTTTCTTTTATATCTGTGTATATTGTTCATCGTGTGACATTCTTCATGTTTTCATTTTGTAACTGTTATTTCTTTAGGAGTTCCCCCCTAACCTTTCCACTAGCAGAAGGTTTTCGGAAATTGACTCGAAGATTACCACCACAATAAGAGAATCCTCATCTCAGGATGTTCAGGTTAAGGTGCAGTTTATCAACTAACTATCAACTATCACTAACTATCAACTATCACTAATGATCAACTAACTGCATTTATTAGTAAAATTTACTTTGCTAAATTCACATTGTTTAAGTATTTTGGAGGCCATGTGTTTGTATCTGTGTATATTGTTCATCATATGACATTCTATATATGTTCTTTAGGAGTTTCCCCTAGCCTTCCCACTAGCTTCTCACCAAGATAACCACCACCACAAGAGAATCCCCCGCCCAGGATGTTAAGGTTAGTGTAGAAGGTGCTTCAAATTAATTCATTACGAAATGATTTTAATTTTTTTAAAGCTAACTTGATCTATTCATTTTTTTCAACCATATCGTTAATCTAAGAATGTAAAGGTATTACATTAATTTTTAAGTTTCATACATTGGTATTATATTAATCTCTTAATTCGTCTTACCTACATTATGCAATTGTTTATCAATAGGCATAACTCAGTGTTAGCTGTAAATATCACAAAAAGTTAAGGTAGCATTGGTCATGAATTGTGTTATTATGCAACTTTTTTATGTTTCAACCATCTAAGACTACCAAATATGTTAAAACGTGCCTTATAATCTTATTTCTTTTATGATTTTTCTAATAAATTTTAAATATTTCAACCACCTCCGACAGCGGTCGGATACAACATCGACTGTGGATACAACATCGTCTACGGATACAACAGTAACCATTCTTATAAGTAAATATTTATCCATTTCTTCTGTTTGTTTGTCACTCATTACAATTATTATAACAATAACTTTTTAAAGAGTATTGTATATCAAAGTAAAACAAAACCAGTCTTTAAATAGTCCAATATATATACTGGATCAAGTACTTGTCTTTCACTTGACTCATATTTTGATTCAGAAGGTTATTTTAGACCACACACTGATGAATTATATGAGGATGTTCTTTAATTTTTTTTCAGCTATCTGTGCAGTTTTGACAACTACTTTTGTAGTTGTCAAAACTGCACATATAGCTGAAAAAAAAAACTTTTGTAGTTGTATCAATTATGATAACTATTTCTTGGTTAAAAAAGACAAGACACCATAATATGTTGTATCCAAAATATCACGATGAATATCAGTTGGAAATAAAAGATGACCAATTATAAATTACACACCAATATTTTTTAATTTTGAGACACTTCTATAATGATATAGAACTATGCATTATTATTTACTTTCAGTGATTTCTCTATGCTTGTCTGCATATCATTCTGTTGCAAATTTACTTTCAGTTATTTCGCTATGCTTGTCTGCAGTATCTTTTTATGGCTTCCTGTGTTGGATGCTTGTTCAAGTGCTAGTTCGACGCTTAATTAGAAATCGTGTCCAATGAGACCATTTAGAAAACATAGAAAATGTTTATTCCAGTTATTCAATCGGAGACAATGATGAAGAAATTTCCTTATGAATTTGCATTTGTAGCTATATAGATATTTCTGTAAGATCAGAACATGTTAAAATTTCAAATTCTTCATAACTACATGTATCATAAAACTAGAAGACTGGAATATTTTTGGTGGGTATAATTGGACTTCTCACCTATATTGGAAAGCAACTTAATCATGAAAATAATCAAAATCAGACAAGAATTCAAAATATAGAAGTTCAAAATATTGGTCGTAGGTACCCCCTTAGATTGAAAAAGAAAACTGACTTTAATGGAATCAAGTAATTTTTTAACCTTACTTCTCTTCTTCATTGGTAAATGATATGTTAGATTATTTCACATTAATAGATATGAAATTTAAGACAGTAATGAACAGTGTTAGACGGAGAAGTCAAGAAAGAAAATTACAAATCAGGAGGGGTGCAAAATAATATACCTTAATCATGTCATATGATACGTTCATGTTAAGAAGATCGATCCCTTCTATTTTTTCAGTTTCTGTACTTGTGTTTGGACTATTGATTGCTGGATGCATAATGTATATTCGTCTAAAATAAAAAAAAAAATGAAGATAGATCTACCCCCTTTTATGGCTTTGCAGATGAAAGCGAATTAGAAAGTTATAGATTAAGATGTAGGTTATTTGGCTTTGGAGAAGAAATTGATACAATTACTCAGAACTATTAAAAATGTAAAAAAAAAAAAAAATTGAGCTAGTATGTGCTTGATGTATTGTTCGACAATGATTGCTAGATTGCTTGTTCATATAACATATCTTTGTGTCAATAACCATTATCCACAGTGTTTTGAATTCAGTATCTTAAAGATTCTTTAAATTTAACTAGTAAGTTTCAAATGAGTTTTTTATAAGCCTTTAAAAAGTCAGGTGCATGGAAATTCCCATTTTCTAATCATTTAATGAATATTTTTGATTTATTAATGACTTTATCTTAATTTGTTACTGTTGACTTATCTAAGAATCATTTGATGTACATTATTAATTATAACTGATTTGTTCACTGATTTGTTCACTTTTTGATGTTTACTTTTTAAGCTGTGTTTTTTTTAAATTTGTTATTGTCTCCTTTTACAAGATATATGCCATTTAATTATATATTGTACAAATTATGTACATTGTATTTTTCAAATTGTTACTGTCACCTCCTTAGGAGTGCAAAAAATAAAACTGTTTTGAAAATCCTTACATCTTGGGAATATAACCATACGCAAAAAATTAAAGGGGTGGCGGTAGCAAGCATTACGAATATTGCTAAGAAAAGCGACGGTATGATGAATGGTTGGAACGTGATAACAACTGTACAAAGGAAGGTGATATTTTTCTCCTTAATTTTAAAGAATTGCATATGTCCTCGGAGAAGAATTGGAATGAGGAGTTCGAACCCTTTTGTGGTGAAAACTTTCATGGACAGGTTCCAGATATAAAAAAAAAAATAACTGTGACATAATTTGTATGAGAAAGGGGACACTTCTCTCCATAATTATAATGAAATCCATATATCCTTCGAGGAGAATTGGGATGAGGAGTTCATGTGTATGTAATTGAATTTTTTTTTTTCCTCTGTTGATGTAATGCTCACACTACTACTAAATATATTTATAACACTGATGGAATTTATTTTGTACAGAGTTACTTTTCTTTCAACAGTTACATTATAACTTGAACTGCTGACTTCGATTTTTATTTTGTAGTGAGAGAGTACTATCGACCACTTCCAGAATTAAAATATAATGTGCATTTAATTGGATTATTATTATTATTATTATTACTTTTATTATTATTATTGTTTTGTGTGAAATGTGTAGCCATATGCAATATATATTTCATTTATTCTGCAATTTTATTGTTCTTTTTTCGCACTAGAGTCGTAACGAGAAGTCTAGGATTAAGTCCATGCTGTTTGCGCCAATATATATTTTATTAATTAAAAGGAAATGGATTATTACCAAAGAAGCACTACTTTTGATTTAGTAATTTGTCCATGCGATAAAACTCATGTGATCAGGAAAGAAAGAATGTCACGTCACCTAATTAAGAGCGCAAAAAATGATAAAGCTGTTTCGAAAAACTTTACATCTTGTGATTGTAACCATACGCATAAAATTAAAAGGGGTGGCGGTAGCAAGCATTACGAACATTGCTAAGAAACGCGACGGTATGATGAATGGTTGGAACGTGATAACAACTGTACAAAGAAAGGTGACACTTTTCTCCCTAATTTGAGAGAATTTCATATGTCCTCGGAGAAGAATTGGAATGAGGAGGAAGAACCCTTTTGCGGTGAAAACTTTCATCGACTAGTTCCAGATATAAAAAAAAATAACTGACAAAATTTGTACGAAAAAGGGGACACTTCTCTCCATAATTATAATGAAATCCATATATCCTTCGAGGAGAATTGGGATGAGGAGTTAATGTGTATGTAATTGAATATTTTTTTTCCTCTGTTTATGTAATGCTCATACTACTATTGAATATATTTATACAACGTATGGAATTTATTTTGTACAGAGTTGACTCTCTCTGATCAGAGTTACATTATAAATTCAACTGCTGTCTTCGATTTTTTTTTTGTAGTGAGAGAGTACTATGGGCCACTTCCAGAATCAAAAAATAATGTGCATTTAATTGGATTATTATTATTATTATTACTTTTATTATTATTATTATTTTGTGTGAAATGAGTAGCCATATGCAATGACGTTATTTTTTCCCCTGAGCCACTGAACCCTGCGTCCTGTATACGTTTCTACGGGGGTATAAATGAGAAAAAAGTCTGGTCTTTTCTTCACAATCGACTATCATGTCAACCCTTACACACATTCACTCTATGATTTTAGATGGGTATGATTGTTTAGTGCGATTGATACAGAACAATCAAGATGCTCTTCCACCGGAGGCAGAACAAGCATCTCAGAAAGCGACCACTGTCATGGAAACCACTCAGGATTTGTGGTTACAATGCCTGGCCTTATCACATCATGCAAGCATGGGGAGACTAGCTACACTACATTTCCTAAGTCGACATATGAAAACAACTCTGCCTCAGAAATGGTACGGACTGAGCCTGACCCATTATTTCGGAAAGCATCCTAAAGAGAAGTGGTATATCTGGAGCTCTATAACACCCTTTATAATTAATAGTGAGATCCGCCCAATTTACTATATTCTTACCAATTATGCTAATAAGATGAAAAGCTTTCTCTTTATATTTATACCAAAGGCTTGTAGGAGACTCCGCCCTCTCGGAAGGCTTATCCTAGGCTTACTCTAGAAAGTTATACCAAAGGCTCATGGTAGTCTCCACCCACTTTGTAGATTTACTCTATAAATGTATACCAAAGGCTCACAGTAGACTCAGTCCTCTCAGGAACTTACTACATATTTTGTTCAGAAGGCTTACTCTAAATGTTTATACTAAAGGCTTATAGGAGACCATTCAGAAGGCTTGCTCTATATATTTTACCAAACGCTCACAATAATCTCCGCCCACTCAGACGGTAAAAGTAAGAACTTACTTGCAAAGAATGATAACTCTTAGCAAATATCCAAGATCAGTGAACTCTGTCGATCTTGATGATTTCCAACATCGGATTAAGAAAAAAAACAAAACAAAAGAACAATATAAACGAAATAATATATTACATATAGCTACACACATATATAACCATGAAAAACAAAATGATCCAATTAAATGCACTACGAGAGTCCTTGATCAAAAAGAGATAAGTCTGTACAAAATAAAATCCATCCACAAATATATTCACTATATACACAAGTAGTATGAACATAATTCAAATAGACACAACATTTTAATTTTGCTTCTTTATGTCCGGAATGAAACCAAAATACTTTTGTCCAGGGAAAGGTTCCAATTCCTCATCCCAATTCTCACCATCTATCTGAATATCCTTGTATTCTGGGAGAGAGGTATCACCTTTTTTGGTACACATATTATCATGCTCCAGCCATCCTTTGTGAAACTGTTTTTCTTTACATTATTTGTAATGATCACTACCATCACCCCTTTTAATTTTGTGACAATGGTTAAATTCACAAGATGTAAAGTTTTTTAGAAGAGCTTTGTTATTTTTAGCACATTTAATTAGATGACGTGACAGTCTTCCTTTTCTAATGACGTGTGTTTTGTCATACGGACAAATGACTTTCTCATCGGCAGAATTTCTGTAATAATCCATATTGTCTTAGTATATATAAATGCAATCCTAGATTCCTAATTACGACTTTAATGCTTATGGGAAGAATTTTGAAAATTCAACAACTTGTTGAAAATGTTTACTTTTATATATACTTTCAACAATGAAATTTTAAGTCAATGGCCTCTAGATTCTGATGCTTATAGGATGAAATTTTAGAAATTTTGTAAAAATTAAATTAAAAAGTTTACTTTTATATTTTCAATAATTACAATGTCTTATCAGTCAATGACCATTCAAGGACAGAAAGAATCATGCCAAGAACTGTTTTGGTTATAATACACAAATACCTTTACTAGCCCTTTTTTATTAGATAGTCATTACTCGGTCGAATGAGAAAAAAATTTAAAAGTTTTCTTATATATTTTCAATAATGGCAATGTCTTATAAGTCAATGACCATTCAAGGACAAGAGGATCCCAATGCTTATGGGAAGAAATTTTAGAATTTTTTTGGAAAAAATTAAAATGTTTACTTTTATACTTTTAAGGGGAAAATGTTTTTCAGACTTTTCAAGGACAGAAAGCATCATATTAAGAACCGCACCGATATCTTTATAAGCCATATTTTTTTATCTGATAGTCAATACCCGGTCAAAAATTCTTAAGCAAAATCCTCTTTAAAACTATTTTCTCACCAAGTATTACATGTTAATCTATTTTACTTTCCACAATAACAACTTCTTTATTCCCCGAGTTCAGGGTACATCAAAACAGGATTGTTTCTTTACCAAAAGGTCTATGACCCTTATGACTTTGTGGGAATTGACTTTTTTTTCACTTTTTTTTCTTATTACGCGGGTATGTTAAGGAAGCATATAAGTAATTTCTTGGGAAATTCATACATTTTGAAGAAAATTTAGTTTGATAAATTACCAAACCACTGATAAACATAAACTGTTATTTACTATTGCATACAGATAAAAGCGTGTCTAACGCAAAGACGTGGCATCACCGCCACGGCATCACGTGACTTCTATTAATAGCAAAATTTTCCTTAATAAAAAGGCTTACAGAACAACAATACCCCGGAGTTTGATAATTTCTTTAGGTATGTAATATAGATGAAAATCATTTATTTTGTTTAAAAAGTGCTGCTAGAATCCAACTATCTTGTCCGTAAAATATTTATTCCACACATTCGCACGAAACCTTACCCTTTGTTTTGAATGTTGTACATAAGAATCGAGATTTTTCGTACAACCATGCTTAACTCGGGATTCTAGCAGCACTTTCCAAGTTTGTCAACACGCAAACTTTCAATCTGTACAAATCGTATGTTTTGAAATATCCAGCTTATTGTTGTTCTGTTGCATGTTTTGGTCAAGAATGACGGACAATAGGCCGACCGGGGTACGTAATATAGCTTACTGTCTTTGAAAGAGAATACCATCGATGAAAATAAATGAGCATACCTGTTTAATTAATTGAACTCCATATGAATTTAACACAATACTCCCGATATTTCCTTTTTAACTCCATTTTACGTATCTCTGAACATGCCGACTAAGCCAAATTCTCTTTACACGACATGATCAATTTCCAATTACTCGATGTACACATATGACGTCATCGGTGGTACATTTCAATCATAATGACTGTTACAGCATAACAAAATAAAAACATTTTATTTTTGTTAATGTTTACACGTTTCTAATCATTTTCTAGAGTTTAATTACATCGCTAAATACCAATATTACGAAAACCTGATTTCAAAAGTTGACGTCATTTTGCCTACTATGACGTCATAATGCAGCACTGATTTAGCCAAGGTGGAATATTTTGTATGCTTCCTTATTCCCCCTGCGTAAGGAAATGTCCTTTTAATAATGCAGAAGGTATTTAACATGTCCAAGAATTCAAAATACAGAATACATCATTTAAACATTTATTTAGCAATGAATTTGTTAACACACCATGTCAACTAAAATACCGGTAATAAAATCAATAAAAACCACAATTTATACACAACTTTTAAAATATGATTGGAATAATTGGCACATTTCTATGTAAATTAGGAGTAAAAAAAACAACATAAATCACATATAAAACTGTTTAAAGTAAAGAAAAAACATCAGTTAACATTTAACATACCATGTCAGCTTAAAATAAAATTTAAAAAAAAACATGACAATTTGAAAAATACAATGTACATAATTTGTACAATATATAATTAAATGGCATATATCTTGTAAAAGGAGACAATAACAAATTAAAAAAAACACAGCTTAAAAAGTAAACATCAAAAAGTAAACACCAGATTCACTGATGACACAAAGACATTTCTAAGATCCATTTTCGATGAAGGAGAGAAAAGTGGCAATAAAGCTAACCCTGCTAGAGTGGCAAGAAACATGAGAGTTTCATGTAACAATGATGGAAGTAAATGTTTAAAGCTAGTGAGGTGTTGCAGCCTAGTCAGATTGCCGCATATTTTTCCCGATTAGCTGCACAGGCACGGAATCCTGAACTAAGGGAGGATGAATTGGACAGTGCTATTGCACTTATCAATAAAGCTGAGGCATTGGAAGAACTTGATCTTGCATTGTGAAATAAAAATTGATATATTTATTTCAGTTGCCTGTCTTTCAAATGACTACGCAACCTATCACTTTCACTTTTTGATAGACATATCATTTCCACGATTTCATTTTTCTTGATATCACAATCTTTTATGTATTTGTGTTAAAATATATGGAACTAAATTGTGCTTTTTGCATTTTCTGAACTTGATAAAGTACCGGTTTTTAGAATTCTCTTTGATAAAAATGATTACAGTAAAGATGTGCTAATTGTTATTAGTGGACCAGTTTACTGAATGAATGTTAATTTGTTATGTAGGAAAATGATGAATTGCCTAATATTTTCATTGTGTTTTGTAAATACTCATGTAATTAAATGTGTTTTGGACTTCATATCATAATATCTGACTTTCTAATAATAAAACATTGCCTATTCAAATGGCATAAGTTTGGGGAGAATAAGTCGGCTCTCTTTTCTTTCTTAGCTTTTAGTGACCAGTGGCGTAGCATCGTTGTTGAAAGTGGTGGGGGGGGGG